>JABEYC010000298.1:0-46376 GCA_013266195.1 Fusarium zealandicum
CCTTGTACCTTTGTCCACACTTGCCTTAGGTAGTACTTCACTGAGGAGAGCCACTCTTCTCCCCCAATCCCCATCCCCCCCGTTTCTCTTTTCCATCTTGCATCGCCAGTCCGCTCCTTGTGACCGCTTCTTCCCCTTCTTCATCCTCGCCCTTTTTGTTCGTTCTTTTCTTTCCTTTAAGTCACTCCCTTGAATTATCTCAACTTCAGCCAATTCGGTACCCGTCACTCTTTCCGGGACCGTTCCTTTCATTTAGGCTTGAATATTGCACCTGGATCGTCTCCGCGTCCGCAACGTTCTTTTTTCAACGTCGCCCACGTTCGAGACCACCGGCCAATCCGCCAACACGATACTGCACATTTGCCTCCTTTTCCCGTGGAAAGGAATTAGGACGACATTCATTACTGAACACCCAGTTCACCGTCTTTCTCTACGTTCCTTATACCGAATATTGTCAACTACCCGACCGCGTCGCGGCCTGTCGTCCAATTCCGATAACACTCGTCTCACTTGACACGCCTCTTCCTCGCACCAAGTGCTATCGACGACAACCGGTTCAATTTCTCAGCCACGATAACTGATAGTTTCGACATTTGTTTCGACCCTTTCGATTTTTCATATAATTCCGACTTAGGAGCGAATTACACACAATCATCACCTTAGCAGCAATGGCCACCGATGTTGAGCAGCCCATGGCCATGGCCACTTCCGCGCCTGGCTCTTCCACTCCCAACTCGACATCTGCTTCCATCTCCGTCCCGACTCCTGTCTCCGCCATGAAAATGGAGACTCCTTCTCCCTCTCCCACAAGTGCCAGTGGCCAGTCCTCATCGAGGCGCCCTCCTCGTAAAAGCACTCTCACTCAGCAGCAGAAAAACCAGAAGCGACAGCGTGCTACCCAGGATCAGCTGACGACTTTGGAAATGGAGTTTAACAAGAACCCCACTCCCACTGCTACTGTTCGTGAGAGAATCGCCGACGAAATCAACATGACCGAGAGGTCTGTTCAGATCTGGTTCCAGAACAGGTATGTGAATATCATGGTAGTTGATGTATAACCGCACTAACCATCATCCTAGACGTGCTAAGATCAAGCTGTTGGCGAAGAAGAGTCTGGAGACCGGCGAGGATATTGACTCGATACCTGAGTCAATGCGAGCCTATCTCGCAATGCAGGCCATGGAGTCTGGCAAGGGCCTCGGCGGCAGCTATCTCGGCCGCACAGGACTCGTTCCCTTCGGCCACGGCAATATGCTTCTCGGCGGCGACCAGGGCGGCCAAGGCAAAGTCTGTACGTTTTTGCTCAGCGATCAAGTCGAATCAGTCAAGAAACTAACCTGGATTCAGTGATTCACCATCTTACTTGCCGATCTCTTAGTGTCGGAAAGTGGACGCGAGTTGGACAGAACACGATGGATCTCATCATCTTCTATTCGCCTGACAAGTGCACTATGACTTACTACATCAATAATGAGCAGGCCGGATACAAGATTGAGTATCCCTTCTCGCACATTAAGAATATCTTTCTTGAGAACAGCGAGGGTGACCCTACCAAGCTCGGCGGGATTGTCATTGAGTTGAACAGGCCCCCGAACTTCTTCATGGACTCGTCACCCACCACCAACGGTTTCTTCCAGTGTGGTGACTTCACCGAAGACCTCCAGGCCACCCACTGCCTGGTCCATCACCTAGGCGGTAACCCCAAGGTTCTCAGCGGACAGCTTGCCAAGCTGGTCTCCCTCGAATCCTTCATGAACCGTCACAACCCCCATCCCTATGGCGATCCTCATGCGCTGTCCGTATCTGCCCCTGTCTCGCCGACCGCTCGTCCTTCGTCGCAGCCCAGCTTCCAACCGCACGCGGGTATGTACCAGGAGCAATGGGGCATTCACCAGATGCACTCTGCCATGCGCCCTGCCCATGGCCACAAGCGCCAGCGCAGCCGATCTGTCCCTGGTCCCGTCGATTTCGCCATGTTCCAGAGCCAGCCGATGCCTTCGTTCTACATCCAACCGCCCGGCGAGATGGCTCCTCCTCAGCACAACCCCAATATTTTCGCGCCTGTTCCTCAGCCTCCCAGCATGGCCCCCAATTTGCGCATCGATACTCAGGCAGGATTTGGCTTGGACATGCGACAGTATCCTATGTCGGCCACTACCGCGTCTCCCGCCGAATTCCCTCCCAGCCCAGGATTTTTCCCTCCTGGCCCAGAGACTGGCGGCATGCCCCAATCGAGCTACAACACGCCCTACAGTCACGGGTTCTTGTCGCCCATGGTCAACCCCGACACTGGCATTCCGCAGTCTGTTTCGCCCTTGTCCTTCAATAGCCCCGGTGAGCCTTCGATCGTCGAACAGTCACCACCTATGGGTATGATGGGCCGCCCAGGCTCTGCCGACATGTACCCTGCCAACGATGGGTCCTGCGCCGTTTCCGAGGACGGCGCGAGCCTTAACGAGATGTACTCGAAGCACACCATCAACCTGCCTATGCACACCGCTTCACCGGGGTACATGCAGCCTCAACAAGCGGATCTGGACATGGACCAGCTTGTTCAGTTTGACGCCGTGGACCCTGCAAGCCTGTCCCCTGAAGCAATGTCTCACCATCAGTGAGACTGAATGCAGGTGAAGCATTGGTGCCCAGCGGTGTGTTTTCTTTGTATGGTTTCTCATACCAGGGCGTTTTGCGGCAACTTATACCATTGGGATCTCTTTTTGCTTGTTTTTCGCCGCTCTACTCTGGCGACTTCCTTTGTTTGACAATTCCGCTCTCTCCCCCATCTATCACCAGCTATTACCAACGGTAATCAAGTCTGGTTTGATTCTCTTCCCCCAACCTACGGCCATGATGAACTTGCATGACGATACATTTCTTCGACATCGGTCATGTATGTCGGGTACAACACAGCGATCGTACATTTTTCTCATTTTGTCTTTTACCGCGTCGGGATGTTTCTGTTTTGAATCTTAAGCCGCGCTCTGCTTATTCCTTGGGTGGTCTCGTTCAACACTTTCTTGGATCGAGCAGTTGTCTCATGCTGCCGTTCATCCTTTCATCAACCTTGAGAGGCGTGCCTGACCACCGCACGCCGTCATCTTGGACCTAATTTATCATGCACACATTGTTATTGAAGAAAATAGGGGGCTATGATGTTTTAATTTCTTTTCAAGCACTTTGTTCTCTGCGTCATGTCGGATATTGGGGAGAAAGCCCAGGAGGCTTGGCTAGGATTCCTTGGATCGCACTTTAATGGGGAACTTTGATTTTCTTTGCGTTTTTGGAGGTAGCTTGTACACAAACAAGTACCGAGTGGAGGTTCATGAAGCAGCTGGGTCGCTGTCGGCGTGGGGCGTCGCCGGGGCGTCTACTTGCCGCGAAGCCTACAGTTGGACACGACGGTATGGGCTCTGTCGAGGGCGGGACTAGTTGGTTATCAAAAATACTTGGTTTTTATGTTCATCTGCTGCTGATGCTTCCTGACCTTGGCCGTGACGCTATTATATGTGGGAGGTGAGAGGATGTCTCAAGGCTTTACTTGATTAGTCTCAAGGCCCCGTTTGTTATGGTTGACTTTATACAACAGGGGCCAGATGTGATGATCAAATTCTCCCGTGCCAAGTTAAGAACTACCATTGTTGATATCATACTTGCGGGCTTTCACCCTCCAAGAGACCATGTCTTTGAGGTTATAGTGCGACTGATGAAGGTACGGCGTTATGTGACATCTAAGACAGCCCTCTCCGTATGAACTATGACGGGTATATTTCAGTTCAATCAAGACCATACACTAGTAACACGTATAGTAAGAGGTTGCTTGTTGCAAGGCGCAGTTTGGAAGTGCTGACATGAGCGGCAGATAGCGGATATAGCTCCGGATGCACCGGACTTGGAACGGGTGAAGAGGCTGCGAGGTAGCGTAGCACATGGGTAGGGTCAAAGATGGGCATGAGAGGATGGATGATGCTACTTGAACTTAAATGGTAGGAAATTCTGTTGCTATTGTGGGAGGACTGGGATATACTACCTTATGGGTAATCGATAGGACCGTTAATGCATACCATGTAACTCACGACAAGACACGACCACCTGTTCAAAGGCTGACCGTGGAGCTAGAGGGCCTAGCGTGTTTTGACAGATGGGCTGGCGCGTCTTCGAGGTTGGACGACGGAGTAGAAAAGAGGAAAGAATCATGGTGGCTTGCGGGGTGGATTGCGCGGACTTGGAGGCGCAGGGGGGAAGCGGAGGAAGCTGATGATTGGATTCGGGGTTACACGTACGGGAGAGGCGGGAGAGTGTTGGTAAGCTTTAGTCGATGGTGATGGTATATTTAGGCGGCTCAGGTGTGCGCTGGTAGTGCAAATTTGCTTGAATTAACTGATATCACGACCAGTTTCAAGAGATCGTACTCGGTACATAGTACTATAGTAAGCAGTGGACTTGTAACCGGGACAGGGAGCTTAGTTTGAAAGAAGAAGCGAGATTTTAGAGTACAATTTAACGATAGGTTCCGCGCATCGACTCTGCTGTCAACCAATGAAACGGCTGGCCTGCCCGATGATGTACGAGGCACAGCGGCCGTCATTAAGCCTCCGAAAACCCGAGGACCCGATGGATCCATGCGTGCGCGCTGTTCGAAATGTTGGAGATGCTGCGCCTCGCACAGGATTCGGCGGGCTGCTGTTGCACTTGTTTTGTAATCAATGTCTCAGAGGCTGAATTACGAGGCTGTCGTGGGTAACGAACGTATGCATTGGATATAGGCATGCACATGGATTGCACTGTCCGCTGAGCCCTCTTGTTATTGTCCGCGTCCCGTCACCTCCGTCATCCCGGCCCCGTAATCTACCTAAATTCATAGCGTATCCTGTCAGTCGGTCCCCGAGCCCCCAAAACCCCAACCTGACATCTCTCTAACATTGCCGTAGCTGGCTGGAGAGTCGTTCCTAAGCTTTCATTCTTTCTCTCCATATAACCCAAGGTTATCTGACTGCTTCAACGTCTTTTACCTAGCCAGCTACCTTACCTATCTAAGCTTAACCCCGCGCCCCGACCTCTCCTCCACCTCCATTCCAATGCCGCCGACCCAACGGCCTTAACATGGCTCCCAGCCCTAGTGACAACGCCGGGCGGCGATTGTCTCGCTCCAGCACCGCTGCCGACGATGAGTACAGCGATGAGGTGGCTCGCGACCTCGCCGCCCTTGACGAGCGATATCCACGAACCTCGACCAACTTCTCCCGACCCCGAATTCCGCGCCGCTCCTACACAAACCCCAGCAATGACAACTCGCGACGATCCTCTGCCGATTCATACCTGAGATCTGGGTCCCGGCGCCCCGACAACGACCAGGGATCGAGGGTCAGCGGCCATTACGAGTTGCAGCCGATCTCGTCCAGAATCGAGCCCGTTCCCAACCCTTCCGGTGTTCCGCAGTCTTCGATGCATGGAACCGACAATTCGCCTGTTGACAAGGCAAGCCTCAACTTCAACGGTAGATCGGCAGATGCGACACATTCTACTCGCGATGATATCAAAAAGTACTTGCGCGAGAGGCGCCAGAGGAAGATGGGCCCTGGCGCAAAGCCAACTTGGAAGGAGCGTACTGCCAAGCAGCTCGGGCATTTTCACCAAAAGGTGATTCTTGAAACCATATTACGCCAAAAGCCTCTAGAACCTCTGGCCGATGGCCGCCATATTCCTCTCAATGCCGATCAAAAGGCGCCAGACGGTCTCACCGATGAGCGCTCAGGCAAACCCTACATCAGCAACTTTATTCGATCCAGTCGCTATACCATCTACGACTTCGTTCCCAAGCAGCTCGTATTTCAGTTCAGTAAACTCGGAAACTTTTACTTTCTTGTCGTTGGTTCCATACAGATGGTTCCCGGATTGAGTACCGTTGGGCGTTGGACTACGATCGCGCCCCTCGCAGCCTTTATCGCGTTCAGTATGGCAAAGGAAGGTTTCGACGACTATAGACGCTACAAACTTGACCGCAGTGAAAACCGCAGCGAGGCGTGGGTTTTAGACGATCACGTATCTGAAAAGGGCCGCGTTAGACACGCGAAAAAGATGAAGAGGAGGAAAAAGGAGAAGGAGTCCCAGAATGGTGAAGAACATATGTTGGACGATCTCGAGACCGGTAATACTACTACGGCAAAGACTGGCATTGATGGCGAATGGACATCAGTTCAGTGGCAGAATGTCCGTGTTGGCGATGTCATCCGTCTGCGCCGCGACGATGCTGTGCCTGCTGATATCGTTCTCCTGCACGCCACGGGCCCAAATGGTATTGCGTATATCGACACAATGGCTCTTGACGGCGAGACAAACCTCAAGAGCAAGCTGGCATGCCCGTTGTTTACGGAGCGGTGCAGCACGCTTGAGGGACTGCGCTCCACCCAGGCCAACGTAGTCTCTGAGAACCCAAACCTGGACCTCTACAGCTACGATGGACGGGTTACCGTCAATGGCGAGACCCTGCCCCTGTCTTTGAACAACATCGTCTACCGTGGCTCTACCCTCCGCAACACCGCCGAGGCCATCGGCATTGTCGTCAACACTGGCGAGGAGTGCAAGATCCGCATGAACGCCAACAGGAACGTCCGCGCCAAGAGACCTGCTATGCAGTCGGTCATTAATAAGATGATCCTGGTGCAGATATTTCTTGTTGTCATGCTCGCCGTGGGCTTGACGATTGGTTACTACCTGTGGGAAGACCGCGTCGAGAACTTTGCCTTTTACATCAAGCGACCTGGTGTCTACGACGGCAGTGTCGCCTTTAGGGAAATCTTCTTTGGATACCTGATCATGTTTAACACCTTAATCCCCTTGTCGCTCTACATCAGCCTCGAAATCATCAAACTGGGTCAGCTGTTACTGCTCCAGGACCCCGAGATGTACGACCCGGCCTCCGACACGCCAATGGTGGCGAACACGACTACGATCCTGGAGAACCTGGGACAGGTCAGCTATGTCTTTTCGGACAAGACGGGCACGTTGACGGAGAACGTAATGCGCTTCCGCAAGCTATCCGTCGCGGGTGTAGCATGCCTCCACGACATGGATGTGCAGAGGGATGAAGATGCCATGCGCAAACGAATCGAAGCGATGGAACGACCAAAGAAGGGCAAGTCCAGGGTTAAAGGCCAGCCAGGGACACTAGCTCCGGATATGGCTCCTGTAAAGACGCTTGACGGGGAAATCGACGACGATGCGACAGGAACTGGCTTACAGAGACCAGAAGCTATCCGGACAATTTCGACCAGATCGCTGAGCCGTTGGAAATCGGGTGTTAACTCGAGTGATGACACCGACATGAAGACAGAGGACCTGCTTGAATACATCCAGTCGAAGCCCAACTCGAACTTTTCACGAAAGGCCAAGCACTTTTTGCTGTGCATCGCCCTCTGTCACACTTGTCTTCCGGAGAAGACCGACGACGGCGATATCACCTACCAGGCCGCTTCCCCTGACGAATTGGCCCTTGTCGAAGCTGCTAAAGACTTGGGATTCTTGGTGATTGACCGGCCTGCGCAAGCCATCAAGCTCGAGTTCCGAGACGCGGACGGAACCCTGCAGACGGAGATGTATCAAGTGTTGGACGTGATTGAATTCAGCAGCAAGAGGAAGAGGATGTCCATCATCATCCGGATGCCTGACGGCCGCATCTGCATCTTTTGCAAGGGCGCCGACAACGTGATCATGCAACGCCTAAAGTTGAGCCAGCTCGCGGAGCAGAAAGCAAAGGACATTGGCCGCCGGGCGAGTGTTCGCAGGACGTTTGAGCAGGACAAGGCGAACCGACGTAGGAGCACGCAGGGCGGGAGTCCGTATGGAAGCCCACGCAACAGCCTTGGACTCAAACGAGGCGAACCGTCTAATCGAGGAGAAGGCCTCAGACTGAGCCTGGGTAGGCGGTCAACGGATCTTGAGCGATTGTCACAGCAGTATGTCGCCTCGCCTCGATCGCCACGATCGCCTCGTGCTTCGATGGATATGTTGAGCCCTAGGCAGAGCCTGAGCCGGCTTCCCTCAAGCGACGACGTTAACCGCAGAGTCGATGAGTCAGTGGCAGCAAACGAAGGCGCCGTGTTTGAGAAGTGCTTCCAGCATATTGACGACTTTGCGAGCGAAGGCCTTCGGACGCTGTTGTATGCGTACCGCTACATCGACGAGGAATCTTATCGCCAGTGGAAGGCTCAGTACAGAGAGGCAGAGACAAGCTTAGTGGATCGCCAGGAACGCATCGAAGCCGCCGGAGAGCTTATTGAGCAGAAATTCGAGCTAGCTGGAGCGACAGCCATCGAGGACAAGCTTCAGGTTGGGGTCCCGGACACGATCGACAAGTTGCGCCGGGCAAACATTAAAGTGTGGATGCTCACTGGCGACAAGCGCGAAACGGCCATCAACATTGGTCACTCCGCCGGCGTGTGCAAGCCTTGGTCGGAGGTCTATGTGCTGGATTCGAGTCTGGACAACCTGAAAGAGACTATCACGGTGACGCTCAACGATGTTTGCCGCGGCATGATTCCTCACTCTGTCGTTGTCGTAGACGGACAGACGCTGGCAAAAATTGATGAAGATGACGATCTTGCGCTTCTATTTTATGACCTCGTCGTCCGCGTCGACTCCGTCATTTGCTGCCGAGCTTCTCCCTCGCAAAAGACCAACCTGGTTCGCTCTATCCGCAGATACGTCCCCAAGAGCATGACCTTGGCTATCGGCGATGGAGCAAATGATATCGGCATGATCCAGGCCTCTCACGTCGGCATTGGCATCTCGGGCCGCGAGGGTCTACAGGCGGCTCGTATCTCGGATTACTCGATTGCGCAGTTCCGGTTCCTGCAGAAGCTTCTATTTGTTCACGGCCGCTGGAACTACATGAGGACGGGCAAATATGTGCTCGCGACGTTTTGGAAGGAGATTCTCTTTTTCATCGTCCAGGCCCATTTCCAGCGCTACAACGGGTACTCGGGTACGTCGCTGTACGAGTCGGCGAGCTTGACTGTCTTTAATAGTCTGTTCACTTCGTTGCCGGTCATCATACTTGGTATCTTTGAGAAGGACCTCCGCGCCGAGACGCTGATGAAGGTGCCGGAGCTGTACACCTTTGGCCAGAAGAACATGGGTTTCAGGTTCCCCCAGTACTTTGCGTGGATGCTCCTGGGTACGGCCGGGAGCTTTGTGATCTGGTACTTTACCTGGTGCGTCTATGACCGGACGTTATTTGACGAGGACACGAGTCTGTTTGCCATGGGCATGGTTGGCTTCACTGTTGCGGTGGTGTTCATCAACATCAAGATCTTGTGAGTTTCGACGTCCATCGCTCGGCTAGGCAAGACACTAATCTTTTGTAGGATTCTCGAAGTTCACACCAAGACTATCATTACGTTTGGCGGCTGTTTCATTTCCATAGCCGGATGGTTCCTCTGGATGCTTGCTATCTCGGGCGTATATCCCGAAGAGTTTGGTCCCTACATTGTTCGCGACACCTTTATTCACAACTTTGGCCGCACGCTCCAGTGGTGGACGGCGGTGTTGCTCGAGCTGATTGTGCTCATCGTCATTGATCTGGTGGTGCAGTCGATCCGGCGCGTCTACTTCCCTGAAGACCAGGATCTCATGCAGCGGATCGAGAAGGACAACAACGTGGACAGGGTGTTTCCCAGCCTCGAGGATGGCGAGGTTGCTGCGGAAGAGACCAGGGAAATAAGCCCTGCTGCGAGGAGGAGGTTTACGCCGCCTGCCGAGGAGCGGGAGAACCCCATGTAGCAGTTGCGGCGTGGATGAGCATGGTGTTGGCATTTCCTTTTTTTCTTTTATTGTTTAATCACTGTGGGTATATAACCTGTCTGTCGTCGATATGGCTCGACTCGTTTTGGGACTGGCGATGGCGTCTTGGCTGACTGGTGTTTTGTTGATTGGAGCCCAGATGGAGTCGGCGTGGTTTAGAAGTAGTTTATGGGTATGAATTACGCTGCAGTTCTTAATGGAACATTACACTAGAACAGATAAATACTTAGCAATCACTTGTATATCCATCTAGATCGTACCACGGCAGTTGACAGCAGTCCCCCAGCGCCTTACGGGGCCAAGTCATGTGGGGTAACGTTAAACAATCCAATGTCATCATCAACAGGGCCCCCAGCTTCGGGGTATCTACCGAGCAGGCCGAGCACGTGGAGAAGACCATCTTTATCCCAAAGACCTCGGCACAAGTTATCTACCTTTGATGATTCCTACAGCCGCCAGAGAATAATACCAGATTGCGCCTCTCCCATTCTAGATTCATACGCATATATATACACACACACGCACACGCACACGCACACACAGACACAACCATGGGTCCCCCCTCAGCTGCGCCGGTAGCAGCGACTCAGCCTCAGCGGCCCAGACACTCGGCCGCGACGATGCATCCCGCCTTTTTCACCGACAAATTCCGACGGGCTCCTGCTGCTTTCCCGTCGGGGCGGCTGGATAGTCCCGTTACGCTGGGCTACGTCTACCGGGAGAGCGAGAGGAGGAAGCCCAAGCTGTGACGAGATGGGGCTTGAGGAGGGGGCTGGCTTCGGGGCATCAATCAGTCCGAGGGGGCAAGCGACGAATTCTTGTCTGCGCGATTGAAACGGCAGAGTCTGCGATTATACCCGACGCGTACATGATGCGATGCGGTTTTGGAGATTTATTCGACAGTGGGATATTGAGTTGAGAGGGATTTGGGAGTGTTGCGATTAGCGACTACAATTACGATGAAGCTTAGGCGGGTTGGATAAACGAGTTCACGACAAGCAGGTACAGCGGCGAGAAAGAGGCCGGAACAGGTCAAGAATCGGTTGGGTATCAGTTAATTGAAAGAGGGCCTTGTTGCATGATTACACCCTTTGCCTCGGTTCGCGTCCTCCAGTTTCGCCATAGGAATACAATAGTAAAGAAAGACAAAGGAAATGGTCGACGCTCATCAGTTCAGAGACACGTCGCCGCCTGCTCATACACCCTCAAGTCGCCCGCGCACTTAACCTGATCAATTCTTGGCCGCAATCACAGTGGCCATGATGATGAGGAACACGACAAGCCCCAGCAGCCCCATGAGCTTGACGTTCTTCCACCACATCTTGCGCTTCAGTCCCCGGCTGCGCACCCGGAATTCTCGCGCGCTGCCCCCCAGCCGATCCGTCTTGTCGACCAGCAGGTCCAGGCGCTCGCCGCGCTCGAGCAAGCTCTCAATGTTCTTGGTCATGATGCCTCTAACGTCGTCAATCTCGCGCTTGGCGTTGCCGATGGCGTCGTCGCGGCCGCCGCTCGTAGTGCCGTATTCGACCATGAGGGTCTTGAGTTCCGAGTTGAAGGACGCGGCGCCGTAGTTTGGCATGTCGGAGAAGTCGCTCGTCTCGGGGAACTGCTGGAAGAAGCGCTTGCGGATCTCAAAGAGGAAGCCGAACGGCACCCGGCGGCCGAGCGACGAGTCGGCGATGACGAGAAACGTCAAGCCGCCGGCCGAGGGCGAGTCCGGGTGCTCCGAGGGCGACTCGGCGACGTAGTGGATCTGGTGCTGGCCGTGCGTGTACGTGAGCTTCTGGGGGCTGTGGTGTTCGACCTTGGGGAGGATGATGGAGGCGAGGCTCGAGGTCTGGGAGGATGCCGAGGTGGTGCATTCTGAAAGGATCGTGGTGTTGTGCGCGATGCACGAGCTGCAGACGGTTAGGTTTAGTTGCCGATATCCTTCATCGCGACAATATCATGGGACTGACTAGAGGAGAGGAGTTGCTGGAGTTGATGATGACGCCATGATGGAGGCTGGGTTAGGTGTGGTTATCCAGAGACACGGGGAGCGAGCAGAGAATTCGCCAACTGTTGAAGCTCCGAGCGAAGAAGGTGACTAGAAAGACAAAGCGTGGTCTCAAGTTTGTACTTATGTTAGGAGATGCCGTCGATAACTCAATGTACAATGACGCCTCAGCGTCATTACTGGTATGAAGCCCCACCCGCGCGCGCGCCGCGGGCTGCGGATTATTGATGATCCGACCTTCGGGAAATTTTGAGACCCTCCTTCTCATGATGGCAAATTTTGGTTACGTTTGTCGTCACAAAGATTGACACAGCTTTCTTTGTCTGTTTTAATCTCTGTCAGTCTGCAGGAGCATGCTTGGCGTATTTTCGAATCTGCCGTCATGAGTTTTCTGCTCCGAACCAGGGCTGTGCGAGCTCCCCTTTGTCCTTTATCAAGACGTGCAATCTCAACCACGTCTCGACTTTGCGAGGATCTGAGAAAGGATGAAGCAGTCTCGAAGAAAAAGAAGATAAACTGGAATCTCGACGACAAAGTGCGGGAAAAGCGCACAACTCCGCAGAGTCGAAGGTTGATGGTCAGCAATGGCTCTCGAGTTGCCTCTGTGAGTTATTCAGCGACAATGGGAGAGTGCATACTCACAAATGTTAGGTCAGCCAAGGCCATGATCCCAAGTCAAGGTTACGTATCGACCATGGCGAAAGGTCCTCGGGCCGTCATGGCATGTTTCGGTCAGCAGTGTTGGGGCGTTACCACGACGTCGTCAAAGAGATGGGCAAGTCGAGTATGTCTACCGCTGGCCTTGGCGAGGAAGAGTTCAAGCGACATGCGTCTCTGTTCATGGAAATCTTGGAACAGGCTTTTGTGCTAGCAGAGCAAAACATCACCCAAAGAAATAGGAACCCGCTGTTCTGGAACCTTCGCGATGCTTTTGTCCTCAAGGATCTCAGGGGTCTCTCCAAGGAGCTTCAGTATTCGTTCCAGTCGTACCTGATCCGCCAGCGCTTCTCCAAGGGCTTGGAGGAGAGCCATAAGCGACTGCTGGACTTTCGATTCCCCTATGAATGGTT
Organism: Fusarium zealandicum; assembly: GCA_013266195.1. Taxonomy (NCBI): domain Eukaryota; kingdom Fungi; phylum Ascomycota; class Sordariomycetes; order Hypocreales; family Nectriaceae; genus Fusarium; species Fusarium zealandicum. The sequence goes on from JABEYC010000298.1 coordinate 12,865, forward strand.
CCCCGCCACCAGGACCATGCAGCGAACTATCCATCTCCATGTTGGACCGACCAATTCAGGCAAGACGTACAGAGCTTTAAAGGCCCTAGAAAACTCCAAGCGAGGAGTCTACGCCGGCCCGCTTCGTCTACTGGCGAACGAGGTCTACCAGCGCCTTTTGGCCAAGGGTTTGCCTTGCGCGCTGATGACTGGAGAAGAGATCCGCATACCCGAAGACACCGATACCTATTTTTCGAGCTGCACGGTTGAGATGATGCCCGTCAACGAGATCTTCGATGTGGCTGTCATTGACGAGATCCAGATGATTGCCGATCCTGATCGCGGCAGCGCTTGGACAACGGCTCTGCTCGGTGTCCAGGCCAAGGAGGTTCACCTGTGCGGCGAGGAGCGAACGGTCAAGTTGATCCAGAGCATGTGCGCGTCCATTGGCGACGAGTGTATTGTGCATCGATACGAGCGTCTCAGCCCACTCGAGACCATGGACGAGTCCATCAATGGCGACTACAACAAGCTCCAGAAGGGCGATGCCATCGTCGCCTTTAGCCGCCTGAACCTGCACGCTCTAAAGCGCACCGTCGAGACGCACACTGGACGACGATGCGCTATCATCTACGGCTCTCTGCCCCCCGAGGTGCGAGCTCAGCAGGCAGCTCTGTTCAACGACCCCGATAACGACTACGATTACATCGTTGCCAGTGACGCCATTGGCATGGGACTCAACCTCGAGATTCGCCGAGTCATTCTCAACAACGTTGTCAAATTCGATGGCAACCAGAACCGAATTCTCACGTCTCCCGAGATGAAGCAGATTGGTGGCCGGGCTGGCCGATACCGCACTGCCCGGTCTGCAGTAGAAGCAGGGACAGACCCCGAGAGCGCACCGGTCGACGAAGGGCCAAAGATTGGCTATGTCACCACAATGGATCGGCAGGATCTCAAGAGCCTCCGCCATGCTTTTGCTTCGGATGTTGACGACATCGAGGCGGCGTACGTGTCGCCTCCAGTTGCCGCCGTCGAACGCTTTTCCACCTACTTCCCCTCTGGCACGCCGCTGTCGTTCATCCTCATGCGCATCCGCGAGCTAGCATCCGTAAGCAAGAACTTGAGGCTTAGTATTACATCGGAAAAGTTGGAGATTGCCGATATCATCCATGATATCCCCCTGACTATCTATGACCGGCTTACCCTCTGCCACTTGCCCATGTCACTCAGAGCCTTCAACGCAAAGGGAATTCTCCGATCACTCGCCAAAGTCATTGCTCTCAATCAGCCCGGAGATTTGCTCTCGCTCAATCAGATTCCGTTGGAGACGTTGGACATTGACATAAAGAAGTGGAATGGCAAGCCGCCGCAAGACTACCTGCATATGCTTGAGTCGCTGCATGTGGCCATCAACCAGTACGTATGGCTTTCGTACCGCTTCAGCGGCGTGTTCCACGACCAGGAACTGGCATTCCACGTACGACACCTGGTGGAGGAGAAGCTGGTTGAGACTCTCGAGACCATGGACTTTACCGAAGATCTCGAAACCATGCGTCAGAAAGGGCGTATGAATGCCCACTCGACGAAGTGGGTACGGGCGGCGATAGGAGAGGGCCATTTCGACAACCTGGAGCAGGAGACGGACGATCTGCCAATTGGGTACGAAGACTTGGAGCCTGCAGAGGCACTCGCGTTTGCTGGTAGGAGGTTGAGGTAAGGCTAAAGTACAAGAGGAGGGAAGCAGATCATCATGTTTGGCGTTGGCTTGGGGTTTGCGAAAATGGTATAGATGCGGCAGAAGCTGGATACTCTGCGTGCAATGTAAAAACAAGTGTAACATCACCAAAAACAAAGCTGTATTGTATTATATTTCGGTCAGCCATACAAGGGTTTGTAATAGAAGTAAGCGACGGAAGCCTCGGTGCTCAGTGCAACCCATCTATTTCATGATGATTATGTTTGGCATGATGCTTGCTGAGCCTATTGAGACTGCATTGTTGCTTGAGCTTGGTATAAGATGGAACCAAGCCACTTTGCATGGATGGAGACTCAAACACAAACAAACGCCTGACACTTTTGCTTGGTGGTTGACGATTGGCGTTAGGTTTGGCGTTTGGCGTTTGGCGTTTGTCTTTTTGTCTCGAGATTAAACCCACAAACACCGGAAAGTGGCCCGAGGCTGCGATCAGCGGGCAGCTGGGTGCAGCTGGAGGGCACCATCTAACGGCGGTAGACCCCTGAAGCCAAGAATTACTGGAGGGACGGGCCTGGACCGTAGGGCTCAGGACGGGGAGGTGTCAACCAAACGTCATCCACTAATGCGGGCTGTGAAGCCCCTGTGAGGAGCGCCCGTTGACCCCGCCCACTTAATAACGGCGGGGGCTGCAGCACCTTTCTTACCTTTAATTGAACCTAAGCCTCTCACATCCAATTCAACTTCTTTCAACTTTCTTAGCTCTTCACGACTCGATCAGTTCTAGCTGTCTTTGTTATTTCGCCAAAGAGCATCTACACTCTCATAACTAAACCCCATAACCAAGGCTTGGTACCCCCCGAGAAGCTCGCCAGATGCAGGCCGAAGTTACGTACCACCGCTCCATCGCAGACTATGCGGTCCCCAACGCGCCATACACCGACAGAGGCCCAAGCCCTCCGTTTATTCACATTCCTCCCACCGGCCATGCCACAGGAGGCGACTCTGTCCCGGCGCTCATGCCATCGTACGACAACGTCGACTCGAGCCAGTTAACGGCCCGCGACGTCGAGATCATCACCCAGAACGTAACCCAGATCGCTACCGACCGTGCTGCTGACTGGTCTTACGAGCAGCGACGTGAGGCTCAGCAGGTGCTCGACTTCCTCTATCTCGGACCCAACAGCGTTGTACGTGACCATGGCTTCCTACAACGCGAGGGAATCACCATGGTCTTGGTTGTGCGTGATGCGCGCATGGCCCCTTTGAAGCTTGTGAGCGTCGAGAAGGCGGCACAGGCTTTTAATCTCACTGTTCATTACCTCGACGTTCAAGGCAACCATCAGCTCATCAGCCGCTTCCCCGAGATCATCCGCGCAATCAACGACCACCTGCTTGCCGTCTACCACAGCCAGGCTCAGGGCGTAAACCAGGACGGCAAGCTCGTCGTCGAGCCCAGCACGTTCCGCCGGGGCAAGGTCCTCATCGCGTGCGAGACAGGCAATGACCGTTCAGCCGCTATCGCCGCCGCGTACATCATGGCTATCTTCGGTAAGGACATGGTGACGGCCATCCAGTTCATCTGCATCCAGCGCTTCTGCTGCTGCTTCGACGAGGACGCCAAGCGCACCCTGCAGAGCTGGGAGGACATCCTTAGAGCACGGTCGCAGGTGGCTTTGCAGGCCGAGGCGTCTAGGAGCCTAGGGCATCCAAAGCGTCACATCGACGAGGTCAACAACGAGGATTTGGACATGACGGGGGAGTTTGCTCTGGATGAGGATCGGTTCCAGGGGCGGGAGGCATTCAAGCCGTTTGTGGACATGTAACTGCAGCGTGTGGACCTGTTGACGTTTATCGCTGGATATAGGAGAGGCCTGCAACTGAGAGTTGTGAGCTGTTGTTTTACAGGAGCATGCGAGTGCTTTAGAGGCGTTAGAGGCTGCGAACGTGTTGTCTAGATACCCTATATAATTATTTTGTTTAAGGATAATTTCTATTAACATCCTGACTAAGAATAGAGAAGGATACGGACCTCGTTAGATGCCTGTGTATAGCTGCTGTTAATGCCGATGCTGCTTGTATATGCGATTGAGATACTTCTATGGTTGTTTATACTAGTAGCTTATTTTAAGTAGATATACCTTCTTGAGAGTACTGTTCGTGTTTGAGGACATGAGAAGCTTTAACCTCTACTATACTACTCTTTTATTTCTGCAATATACAATAAGGAGGTGTTTTATCCGGACTCGCGTTTGTTTACACTGTTAGGCTGTATCTGTTCCATCAGTGTCAGGATGCTGCTCGGCAGTGATTCACTTCTCACGCACATTGAAATACTATTCTTCGTCTGCCTCCACCACAAAGCCAAACATTTCTACCTTTACACTGACATAATGCTCTGCCAAACTTAAGAGCAGTTTCATCCGTTTACCATGCAGCTGCATCTATCTCGAGGAGAAAGGTACCGAGTATAAAGGTGAATTACAGTCCTCGCTAACCTCGACTATACAGGCGCCCTTTTCAATCTCTGCCCTTGTTTTTCCTGTACTAGACACCCTTTTACCTCTTCTTTCGGAACCATTTTTGTCTGCTAGAGCGCATCTAGTGGTGTCGCTTTCATCTTGCAACTTCGGTCGCCTCTGATATCTCTCTTGTGAGGTATGCTTGAGAACTGAGAAGCACCTTTGCTCAAGCATCGCGAGAGATACTGCTCATGAACACGATCTCTCCCAAGGCAAGTTCTTTATTTGTCATTTGATAATAAATTCAACTAACTGGTCTATAGATATACCTGGGAGAGGGCGTCTTATTCTCAAGTATTTACTACTTGTCGCGGTCATAAAGATGCCCTACGAACGTAAAGGCCAGGGCGCTCAATCTGCTGCTAATTACAACGGAGTTATACCCTCTCAATCAGAAGCCGTGAAATATCATTGGAAACCCGAGCGCGACAAGACACATATCAAGGCACTACCACGCTGCTATGCGGATGCGCCTGACTGGGACTTAGTTACGTGGGATCATAATAAGTCGCCTAGTAAGTAGTTCGAGAGGACAGCTAAACCCGAGACTAACTGTTGTTACTTAGATGCCTCTAAGCAACCCAAGAAAGTAGCAGCCTTCTCTGTGGCTGGCTTGAATAACACCGAGAAGGAAATCGCTGTACTCCTCTTCGGCAAGGATAATATCGACTGGAACTGCGACGTCCTCCCCGAAGCCGAAGAAAACCCCCTTAACAAGGGACCAAAGCTGTGGGTTTACCAATCGAAGTCTGCTACCAGCGCCCCTAAGCTACCTGAGCCCCGTGTATTGTCCTAGGATGACCTTGCAATAGGGGTCAGATGGGTGATTCTCAAAGTCTTCAACCACAAGAACCGCTTCGCCAAGGTTGTCACTCTCATCTTGCAGCTTTCCCGCGAACAGGTGCTCGACTTTTTGGAAATCTACCTCCGCGAGTATCACAAGTGGCGCACCTGGGAGGACAACGTTGCGCTGATACCCTACAACGACATCCTTGAGCATGCCCTCGAGAGGAGGATCTCTGTCTCGGTGCTACTCCATGAGAACCGTCCGCCGCTGCACACGGACAACATTCCACAGGAAGACAGAGATCGCGGTGTTGAGTTTTGCCAGTCCATGAGGATCGACGGTTTGGTTGAAGATTTTGAAGAATGGTGCGCTGGGGAGGGAATGGACTTTTTGCCTTTGGAGATTGAGTGGGAGATCATCCAGGACTGCATCGACAGGCAGGTGATCCAGGAGGCGATCGAGAAGGGATGGATTCAGCCGGATCTCATCAGAAAGGCTGAAGCTGCGAATCGGTCTGCGGTTGTTGTTTCACCTTTGCAGAGTGACTGGAAGCTGCTCGAGGCTTTCCTCGGTACAGTCAAGGACAGAATCCCTCTCCCCCCTGCTTCTGAAGACGAGGATGCGTCTGAGCTAGATACTGTGGCACAGAACAAGACGAAACTTGAACAAGAAAATAACGAAACTGCCTCAAAAACCCCACCTGAGCTTGCTGCCGACTCTGGACTGCCGGCTCCTCCTCTGCCATTCATGCCAGGAGAGATTGGGCAGATCCCCACACCAACTCAACGGGCTGTATTGAGCGAGGCGCTCCAGAGGACGTTTCCTGATGCTTACAATCATGTATCTGGAGACTCGACCTCGACTTTGGTGGAGGAGGGACGGCCTCCGATGCCTTTCCGAAAGGCGTATTGTCCTCAGGGGGTCTACCTTCACATGAGGTCTCCAGTTTTCAGAGATAATGCGAGCGTGTTCAATGAAGAAGTTGGTGATCGGGAGGAGGCATCTAAAAGTGCAGTCGCTGAAGGCGTCCCGCCGAAGAGAGGCAGGGGATGTCCTAGGGGTAGTCGAGCAGGTGAGCCGTCGTCATCCAAGGCCAATGGTAAGATCAAGATAAGAAACAGACCCGAGAGGATGAAGATTATGCTAATGGAATCCAAAGCAGGTCAAAATCCCGAGACCTCGCAAGACAACGACGGGCAGATGCCTCAGAACGCGGTCGACCCCCTTTCGGATCCAGATTGGTTCGAAAAGGCAATGAACAATCTAGCCGAAGCAATGCGAGAGCAGGAGGAGGCCGATAGTCATGACTTTTACAAGAGGGGCCCGTCTCCTGTCGAGTTCAACATGTTTCGGACTCCAAGTGCTTCGACTCCCCCCGTGGCCCAGCAGCCGATACAGACTCCGAGCGTATCGACACTTGTCGAACCCCGGCAGCCGATGCCCGAGGTAGTGGTCTAGAACACCTCCCTCACAGCTCGACCTGCCTCTTCTTCTCGCCCAGCTCCACCGAACAAGCACCGCAAGAACCCAGACACTAGTCTCTCTGGAGGCTTGAAGAAGCTCCCCATGCCGGCCAGGAAGCCAGCGAACAGCCAGAAGAAGAACCAGCCCGTCGAAGACTTCTACGACGAGGAGGAAGAGGACGACTTTGATCTTGTCCTCCCGGAACCAGAGAAGGATATGCCGTACACCCCCAAAAAGAAAAGCCAGAGAAAAGGGGAGTCGACTAAAAAGACTCGCGGTGTTGGGAGACCAAGGAAGTCGGGAGTCGCGAAGGACAAGGAAATCGAGAATGTCCCCGTCGCGGTACAGCAACCTGGAGGTGGAGACAACGAAGAATCCAGGGTTGGAGACATCGAACCCGATACTATATCTTCCAGCGAGACTAGAATCACTCAAGTCCAGGATTCTACAGCCCCTCAAGAACCCTCACCTCAAGAAGGCCCAGCCGGCAACACAGCGACCATGGGCCCTCCACCACCCGGCCGCATCAAGCTAGTGCTCAAGACGTCAAGGCCAGGCTCATCACCAGCCCGTCCAGCCGCATCTTTCGTCAGTCTAGAAGACGACGCTGAAGCCAGTCCCTCAAAGAACATCGAGCCCCTATTCGGCATCGCCCGTCACCAGCATCTCACGGGAACCCGTAGCCGTGTCCAGCGAGCGCATTATGCCTGGTCCGCCGAAGAAGCCACCTTTGCCGCCGTCTCGGCGCGCGCCCGATTCGCTCAGACAGCGGACCGGGTCGTCAAGCCGCCCTCTATGGGAAAGACGATAGCCATAGACCTGGCCCTCGAGCTGGAGCAGCTTGAGGCGATGAAGACGGCGTTTGACAACATCGAGGGAGCTCAAAAGGCGCAGGCCGCTCAGGATGCTGAGAGGGCTGAGTTTGCCGGGTGTGCGGACCGGGCTACTTATGCTCTCCAGGCGGAGCAGGCTTGCTTTGCGGTCGAGGTCAGGGGCGTTGGTGCTGGGGATGGGGACGTCGTGATGGCTGATGCGGAGTAGGTTGGGACACGTCGATGGAGTTTGGGTCTCTGAGGGATACCTGCGGGGGTATGAACTGGGTGCTTTTTTGAGTGAACAAGACGGGCTTCTTGATGATGAGTTTGGTGATGGTCATGCTTGGATCCAGATGGGCGGATATCATACGACGTGATGCCTGGCTATCGACATGAGAAGAATAATGCGATGGCTTTCTTTACGAGATGAAATAGAGTAAACTTGGTCTTTGCTATTTGTTCAAGTTGGATTGCGTGTGATTGTGTAGCGAACATCACGGGTGGTTGCATGATGCCGGAGGCCGACCATGGAACCTCAACCACGCCCTGCCAAGCAAGAGGCATGTGTCTGTCAAGGGTCTTTTGATTCGTAATTGATCACCTAAGAAAAGGCTATATACGAACAGTGAGTAGAGATATGTCGATTGTTGGCATCTTATTATAATGTTGGCCTTGCGTTTGATGGCTTCAGCTACAGCACCGGTCTGCCATGTTACAAACTTATGTTAATGAAATTAAAAATGTCTACCGTTTAAAGACGATTAAATCTTACACACAAACAATATTCATTGCGCAAACAGCTTCTGTTTAGTTTATTCGCTGGCTTAATGTTACCATCAGTGCCTTCCATGTGTCGCACTAATTAATGCATGCACCCGCTGTTGCTGTCCTGGGTTTGAGAGCCAGACTTATTTTCCTTGAACCTGCATCTCACAAATACAACCGCCAAATTCACTCAACCCCCGGAATTATCGGAACCCATCTCAACATCTTCATTTCAGGGCGGCCTGTTCAAAGGCAGAAGCTGAGAGAACTGTTGCATCAAGATGGTCGCTGAAGCTGGCATCAGCGAGTTGCCGATAAGACCAAAGCCTCCCAATGTCGCTTATTTGCACTCTATGGGTGGTGAGATTGCGGACAATGCTCATCATGATGACATCGAGGTTTCTGATGTGTCAAATGGAGAATCGACAGTCCATAGTGATCAGGAGCCAGAATACATCGATAGCGACGATGATGAAGACCAATATCGCTTCATACTCAACCCCGAAAGACCTCGCAAGGTCACAGAGAAGAAACGCCTCGACAATGCTGCATTCCAGGCCTGGGTCACCAAGAAACAGCGTCAAGGGACAAGAGACTCTGTAGCCACGCTCAATGACCCCCATCATCAGTCTGTTGCTCACCTCGTCAGGTCCAGCGAGGACAGAAAGATCATCGCCACGCCGCGAGAGTACCAGATCGATCTGTTTGAACGGTCCAAAGAGAAGAACATCATTGTGGTACTTCCTACAGGTATGCTACATCCTCTGGCCTCTCATCACTACACTGACACTCACAGGCTCGGGGAAAACGCTCATCGCTGCGCTTCTCATGAAACATACTATGGAGCAGGAGCTGGAAAACCGAGCAATCGGAAAGCCCAAGAAAGTAGCCTTCTTTTTGGTCGAAAAGGTAGCTCTCTGCTTCCAGCAGTATGCTGTCCTTGACTTCAATCTGGACTACCCCATCACCAAGTTCTGGGGCAACATGACTGGCATGATGAAGACCAAGCAGTTCTGGGATAAGCAGTTCAGTGAGCACATGATAGTTGTCTGCACTGCCCAGATTCTTCTTGACTGTCTCAACAACGGCTTCATCAGCATGTCCCAGGTCAATCTCATCGTCCTTGACGAGGCACACCATGCGAAAAAGGAGCATCCATATGCGCGCATTATCAGGAACCACTACATCCGTCACCCGGGAGAACGACCTCGCATCCTAGGAATGACTGCCTCGCCTGTGGATGCGCAGACGAAAGACGTCAAAGGAGCTGCTCTGGATCTTGAAACCTTTCTGTGCAGCGAGATTGCCACCGTTTCCGACGACGTGCTTATAGAATCCATGTCTCGCAAGAAACAGATCGAAGAGAGGGTTGACTATGATATACTAGAGTTTCCAGACGACTCCAAGACTAGTCTATGGAGCTTGGTAGCTGATCAAGTATCCCGGAACGCCCAGTTCAAGGCGTCGCTCGACGCCGCCAAGGAGGCTTCTTCGACTCTTGGTCCTTGGTGCGCAGATCGGTATTGGCAGTTGCTCATCACCGAAAACGAAGTAGCTCGACTGGCCGCCAGAACTGATCGCGACTATTCTAGAGACTTTGCGTCAAATCAGGCAGATCGGGCGACTGATGCGGTTTGGCGTGTCCGAGACATTGTCAAGAGCCATACCTTTGGCGAAATCGAACCAACTTCGCCAGACTTGTCGGCCAAGTCAAAGATGCTGCACAAGCTCTTGGTAGACTCTTTTACACGCGAAGGCACCAAGCGATGCATTGTGTTTGTGGAAAAGAGGTACACGGCTTGCCTGCTCTCGGATCTATATCAACAACCGCAAATGAGAATCCCGGGCATGATTGCATCTTACATGGTAAGTTACATGGGGCCAAGCGGAAGAGTTATCACTGACCCCTCTAGGTCGGCTGTCACACAACTACCTCAAATCTCGGAAACATGTCCTTCCGGGACCAAGTGGTGACCCTGCAAAAGTTCAAGAGGGGCGGCATCAACTGTCTCTTTGCTACGCCAGTCGCTGAAGAAGGCATCGACATTCCGGACTGTGACCTTGTGATTCGATTCGATCTCTACAACTCAGTCATCCAGTACCTTCAGTCCAAGGGGAGAGCCCGACAGGAACACTCGAGATACATCACCATGCTGGAGGATGGAAACATGAGACAACTCCGTAGCTTGAAGCAGGCAGAGAGAGATGCGATGGCCCTTCAAAAGTTCTGCATGTCTCTCCCCTCTGATCGAAAGCTCCAAGATGGGACGATCGATGATTCGCCCGCCACTCAGAATGAGCTGCTTGGCCAGAAGGTGTGCGAGATGCCTTCGACTGGAGCTCGTCTTACCTTTTCCCACAGTCTTGAAGTCCTCTCCCAATTCACCTCGTCCCTGTCTTCTGGAGAACCCAACAAACTCGAATTCACAGTCACAAAACTTGGGCCAAAGTTCACCGCCGATGTCATCCTTCCAGACTCTTCGCCTCTAAAGCTGATATCAGGGTTTGCGCAACGCAGCAAGCTACTGGCCAAGTGCTCTGCGGCGTTCGAAGCTTGCGTGGTGCTGATCAAGAAGAAGTACATTGATGAGCATTTCCAGCCCACATTGGTAAAGAAGATTCCTGCCATGCGCAACGCTCGACTAGCAGTGAGCTCGAACAAGAAAGCCGACTACGACATGCGTTTGAGACCCGACATCTGGTCCTTGACAGGAGAGTGCAGTGAGCTATTTGCTACAAAGCTCATGCTTGACAACCCCAGTGCTCTTGGTGAGAAGCGAGCCACTCGGCCCTTGATCCTTCTTTCGCGGAAGAGGCTGCCAGAGCTTCCCAGTATTCCCCTGTTCTTTGGTAACGGAAGGACATCCGTTGCCAAGTTGACTGTTTCAAATGACGCTGTCCCCTTAACCTCCCAGGAAATAGAAGGTCTAACCAAGTTTACCCTCAAGATCTTTGCCGATGTGTTCAGCAAAGAGTATGATGCCCAGTGCGATCAACTCCCGTACTTCCTTGCCCCTTGCGTGGACGACCAGGGCTCGCCTGATGCAACCGGCCAGATTGATTGGGACGTTGTTGAAACTGTTCGCAATAACGACGCACTCTCCTGGGAGAGCGCCCCGAAAGAATTCTTTGTCGACAAATTCGTCATCGACCCCCTGGACGGAGGTCGCAAGCTTGTCATCAAGGGCATTGACGAGTCGAAGCGACCCTCTGATCCCACTCCCGAGGGGGTTCCCAAGTCGAGAAGTCAAGCGTATCGGGTAGCTGAGCAAACCATCAAAGAGTACAGCAACAGTCTCTATCAAAAGTCTCGATTGAGGGCCCAGTGGCGTGAGGATCAGCCTGTGGTCAAGGCAGAGTTGCTGTCTCTGCGCCGAAACCTGCTAGATGAGTTCCAGGTAGACGAAGAGATCAACAAAGACTGCTTTGTGATTCTAGAGCCTCTTCGCGTGTCGCCTGTAAGTCTTCGCTCCGGTTTCGAAGGTTAAGCTAACTCTTTAGCTGCCCCTTGATGTCGTCTTTATGGCCATGGCTTTCCCAGCCATCATCCACCGCATCGATTCCGCACTTCTGACTCTCGACGCTTGTGCCCTGCTGGAACTCTCCATTCCTCCTGAGCTAGCCCTCGAGGCATTGACAAAGGACAGTGACAACACTGGCGAGCATGAGGAAGAGCAAGTCAACTTTCAACCCGGCATGGGTGACAACTACGAGCGACTAGAGTTTCTAGGCGACTCGTTCTTGAAGATGGCCACGACCATATCACTCTTCACCCTCATCCCACTGAGTGACGAGTGCGGATACCATGTTGAGCGCATGCTTCTCATCTGTAACCAGAACCTCTTCAACCACGCTGTTGACCGTAAGCTTCAGGAGTATGTACGATCAAGGGCCTTCGACAGACGGACGTGGTACCCCGATCTCCCTTTGAAGAAAGGTAAGGCACCAAAGACGGCGATGCGCCACAGCCTCGCCGACAAGTCCATTGCCGATGTCTGCGAGGCGCTGATTGGAGCCGCATACCTCTCGGGCGAAGACGGCAACATGGATATGGCCGTCAAGGCTGTTACGCGGATGGCCAAAAGCAAGAACCACAAGATGGAGACTTTCAAAGAGTACTATGCCTCGTTCGAGATTCCTGCGTGGCAACAGGCGCAGGGCACTGCTGGCCATCGATACCTCGTTGACCGTGTTGCAGATGCTACGGGATACCTCTTCAACTCGCCTCCGCTGCTCCAGAGCGCATTCAAGCATCCGTCGTGGCCTTACGAGGCACATTTGCCAAATTACCAACGCCTCGAGTTTCTCGGCGACGCCCTGCTCGACATGGCCATTGTCGACTATCTCTTCAAGCGCTTCCCACTCGCAGACCCCCAGTGGCTGACGGAGCACAAGATGGCCATGGCCTCGAATCAGTTCCTTGCCTGTCTCTGTGTCAAGCTCAATCTTCAAAAGCACCTGCTCTTCACCACATCCTCCCTCGTCGGCCAGATCAACGAATTTGTCAGCGAGCTAGAACTAGCCGAGGAGGACGCCCAGAAGGAAGCCAAGGAGGCGGGAATCCCTATGCGCAAGGATTTCTGGCTCAAGATATCCCAAACTCCAAAGGCCTTTGCAGATGTGGTAGAGGCTCTCATCGGCGCCATGTTTGTAGACGCTCAGTATGACTACTCGGTCGTGAATAGCTTCTTCATCCGCTTCGTGCAGCCCTACTTTGAGGACATGGCGCTCTACGACACGTTTGCCAACAAGCACCCCGTCACGTTCCTCTCCAAGAAGATGCAGCAGGAGCTCGGGTGCGGCAATTGGCGCATCAGCGCGGATAACGTGCCCTGCGCGGTCGAGGAGGGCATCGGGGCGCTGACGGAGAGCGACGTGGTGGCCGTCTTCATGGTGCACCAGCAGGTATTTGCCGACGCCACGTCCAAGAGCGGGAGGTATGCCAAAATTGCGGTTGCGAAGAAGGCGCTCGGGATGATTGACGACTTTGGGAGCGACTTTGCTGCGGCCAAGAAGGCTCTGGGGTGTGATTGCAAGATAGGGGGTGAGGGAGGTCCGCAGGATCATGGAACGGCAATCTAGCCTGGGTGGTCTGTGGAGTGGAGGATTGGTGTTTCTTGGTGATTATCGGTATGGTGATGGATTTCTGGCGATGGTGTTCAGGCCTTCAACAGCGCAAGAAGTTGGGCATAAGGGGTCATAGTGTGTTGCGGTGAGCCGACTGTACTCGATATCACTCAGCACCCAGTACTCAACCACCATCTCGTCTCAAAGACCCAGATGCAGTGTAACCACCACGAGGGGCATAGTTACAGCTGTCCGACTGCCAAAGTCTCAGGCACATAAGCTGGCCGCCCAAGCCTCCCGTCCATCACAGCAAAGGCCCCGTTGGCCGAGGGGTAAGGCGTTTCACTCGTATTTCCCTCTTGAAATTCATCCGATATGAAAAGATCATCAGTTCGAGTCTGATACGGGGCACGTGATTTTATTTTTGCAATTTGGTCTTTCTCCTCAGTGCCAGAGATGAATGAATGAGGGGAGATGAGATGGTGTTGATGGATTGGAGAGTTTCCTTGCATGGGCTGGTTGCCTTTTTAGGCTGTGGTTTAGACTTGCGGGATGACATCATGGGGGGAGGAGCCACTTTCGAGCTTAACTGATATTGAATACCTGTCTACTATGGATATCGTCTTTTCTTTTCCTAGGTAGTCTTGGCATCATCTGTTGTTGCGCTGGTGAGGAAAGAGAGATGTTTTGGAACCGGGATGTGGCCGGGCACTTTGAGTAAAGATTTTCCATCTCGTAGCTTGCTTCTTCGGCCCATGGCTTGAGGCGTTATTGATGTGAGGGGGCTGGCTGTCGTTGTTTGAGCAAAATAAGGGGGCACGAGATGAGGATGCATCGACATGTATTGTACTTATCCATCATTATGTATTGCTGCACCTCGTAAATGTCTCGCTTAAATCGCCGCTCTCTTTGTATCCACATCATCCGTGACCATGATGATCCTTGCTGTTGTACAGACCCATCCCCCTGCGCCTAAAAAGAAAGTACAAAAGGAAAAAAAGATTTGAATCGTCAAGTCGTCTAGATTCATCATAGCCAATCGCTTATCCCAAACTCCACGCTCATGTATCGTCTCACTTACAAGGCTTCAATCTGATTCTGCTGCACGCAGCTCGTCGTGCTCCCTGCGGCGTCCAACGTATAGCTGTGTCTGCCGTCGGCTCCGCGTCTCCATCTTGCGCCTCTTCATCTCCTTCCTTAGCTTCATCGCCGTGCGGATGTCCACCTTGGCGTCGTCCTCCTCGGTGAGGCCGTACTGGTCCAGGCCCAGGTGCCGCAGGTCGATGCCGAGATCGGCGAGGGAGACGAAGCCCGGTCCGTGTGCTACAGCGGGGATCTTCTCCCAGAACGAGTCCGAGTCTTCATCGTCGGAGGATGAGCCATGGGGCGGCTCCGGGGCGCGGCGCGGAGGGGAGAAGGTGTTTGCGTGGCTTCGTGGTTGTGATCGCGTCTTTCGCGGTGTTGACTTGTTACTCCGAGTGGTTGGCCGCCTCGGGCTCTTGGGGCTCTTTGGTGTCTTTGGTGGTTTGATGCTCCTCGTCTCCGAGTTAGACTTGCGGATCGGCTGCGGCTCGATGCTTCTCGTCTCAGAATTGGCCCTGGGAATCGGTAGTGGCTCGAACAGCCCTGGGAGACCATCTCCTGTGACGCCGTAGTGGTCCTTGAATAGCAGTGTTTCCTCTGCGCGGCGCTGCGCTTTCCATTCGACAAATGAGTCTATAGAGTCCTCGCTGGCGTCCGAGATGTAGTAGTCCTCTTCAACATTCGTATTGATTGAGTGGCTCAGGTCTTGTTCCAGTTCACTGCGAGAGGGCACCAGGGTATCTGCGGAAAAGTCTTCTTCGACAGCAGTGTAGTGGACGCCCTGGTTGCCAAGGCTCGCCATACCGCTGCTCTGCTCGCGATCGTGGCCAAGCTTGATCGAAGGGGGCAGGGATGCGTCGATTGAAGTGTTTGGCGTGTGCTGGCCCAACGATCTGGGGAATAGATGGCTGGAATACTCTGATGACATGGTGGTAGGTGTCACGCAGGGCTGGGTTTGCACAGTCAGAGACGATGTGCGGATAGGAATGTGCTCCGTGATGTTGTCGAGGCGTTGGTTTCGAAGATGCGACGATGCACCAATTGATCGAGTACGGGGATGCGGCTTGTCGATTGATGAAGAGCTAGATGGGCGGGATATGGGTTGAGAAGCATCGCTGCGATAGTTGCCCGAGAGGGCAGGCAAGCCGTGATGTGTTTCGGGGCGAATATGGTGTACATCGAGATGAGCATGGCGTGTATCAGGACGAGTATAAGTTGTTTCCAGCAGGGTTTCAGGGAGGTAGTCGGTCTGCTTATAACGCACCGGGACGGCTATGGCATGTTAGTTGAGTGAAGAGAAATGGACACAAGATGCTTACTCGGACACGGCGCTGTATCAAATTCCTCGTCGACTACGCTCTCAATTTCCACTCTCCCTAGACTTCGCCGTCGATCTCGCCCTTCGCTTGTCTTGGGTCGTGATCGTGGCAGCGGCGGTGGTGAAGAAGACCCGTAGTCAAAGTCGAACATTGAAGGATGTAAGCTGAGAGGTCTCGGCTTGGATCGACCTGCTTCTGGCGTAGATGCAAATGCGATGAACGATTTCCTCCGATTCTCGAATGGTTTCGTTCCTATGCCCCTGTTATCTTGCGACGTGTCGGGTAGTTTATCCAGGCCGCGCTGCAATTTGCTTGATCTCAACATGTCGGCGCCAATTGAGCCCGAGAATGACCTCCACGCTGATGAACTCGTTGGCCTCGACCAAGCTTCTCTGATAGTGCCTAGATCGCCATGTGGAACACCCGGCGGAGGAGCACAATCGTCATCGTCATAATCCTCAACTGTATCGTAGTTGGGGATGGTTAAGCCACCGCTTTCCGAGGTCTGCAGTGCAAGTCTTCCACCGCCCGAAAGTCGATAAAAGGCTTTAACAGCGGCACTATTCAAGTTCAGGCTATTCTCGCCAATATTTCGCTCGGCAACGTCTTCCCCAAACTCGCGCGCACCAGTCGCTTTAACACGGGACCGGAAGCTGGCAGGCTTGAGCTCTCCCTGGGCATCGAGAACATCGACGAAGCGGCTCTCCTGGAACGAGTCGATAGATGGTTCGCGCCGGTGGTGA
This sequence comes from Fusarium zealandicum, assembly GCA_013266195.1. NCBI lineage: Eukaryota > Fungi > Ascomycota > Sordariomycetes > Hypocreales > Nectriaceae > Fusarium > Fusarium zealandicum. Next base: position 29,105 of record JABEYC010000298.1, read on the forward strand.
TGGGTGGGAATAATCGGTACTGGCGGGAGCTTGTCGGTGCGCACACGGGCCTTTTCCGGGACGCTCCGTGCTGAATGTGTGCTGCGGATACTGCGAGCGACCGATCTCGGTCTTGAAAAGAAGCTGTTGCCATGGTTAGGAGCCGTAGTAGGTCGTCCGGGAGAGAAGCTCCGGAAGCGCGGCACCATTGGCGGAGGCGCAGCTGGGTCATCGTCGATATCGTGGCTAGGCGTCGAGAGCTGAGGCTGGCTGCGTTTTCTTGCTGCTTGCTGGAGCTGATCCAAGACGTTGGGTCCATTCCCCGCGACCGGATATGTCCCTAGATATTCCTTGTCAGATCTACTACTCGTGCGCTGCTCTGCGTAGGGGCTCACCATGAATCGGCGGGATAGAGGCAACGGTCGAATGGTAGGCCTGGCTCCTGATTGGAGTTTTGCGATCGGCCGAGGCCTTGTTGCGGGTTAGAAAGCTAAAGAAGCCCATGATGATGGCCTCGACCTGCCATGGAGCGATAGCGCGCTGAGGTTGAGGAAGATGACAACTGGTTTGAAGTGAACACAACACTTTAAGGCCTCATGGACCCGCCGTTGAGGAATCAAGCGGCCATGCACGGAATGGGAGGGGAGACTCGCTAAAAAAAAAAAAAAGGGCGGAAAAAAGGGAAACGGGCGAGGACCTTTCTTTAATAGTACTAGAAGAAGGGAGACAAGGTCAAGAGCTGGACGATGCTGATTGGTAAAGTGGATGAGATGTCTCAGGGAACTCGAGAGTGGTTTAGACGAACACCTATCCACCAAAGCAAGGGACCTCCAGCTGTTTGGAGGTAGGTACCCTTCAGTCGGGTACAGCCAGCCCCGGCAGTAACGATGACGCGAGTGGACGCCCGAGGCCGTGCAGACGGTCCATGGTAGTTAATAGCGCGACTCGGGCACGACGGGTCCACTAGGAGTAGGGAGTCTATCTAGGGAGTTCAAGGATGAGTTGCAGTAGCGTCGAGGGACCAAGTGCCACGGGCTAAGTTAGCAGAACGGTCTAGCGAACAAGCCATGGAGACAATTGACAGGCTTTCAGGGCTTCAGGGCTTCAGGGCTTCAGACAGGCCTTGATCGACAAGGCTTGTACTATGTAGTGGATGGGATGGATCCATCTGTCTTTGGTTCTGTCGGGGCGAGTCAAGACTGAATAGGCTGTGAATGATGTAAATGCCATTCACCCAGCCTCATACACGCGCTGGATTCCTTTCCAGACGGCCTAGACCTCAGCTGCCACTTCAAAACCCTCCACTCCATGTCTAGTCTAGTGGCCGATTCGTCCCCAGGATCAGGGGGCGTTTGGCTTGTTTCAACCCTACCCCTGAACTCGTAGCCCCCCCCTCCTCTCCTTGACCATGCAGGGACCAGGGGCTCACCCAGACGGACTATTTGAGTGCCACGAAAGAGATGACGGTGCTGGTGCTAAACCTGAGGTAAGACGCTAGAGGAATCGGAAGCGTTCTGGTTCGAAACGCCAAAAATGGGACGTGACGGGATGCTTTGCAGATTGGTGAATCAAGCTAACCTGGGGCAGCGACCATAGCGTTGTAGAACGTCAGACGCCATGGATCCTCTCTCCTGTGGGTTCAACGGCGTACCAACGCCCAAAAAGGCTTTCGGCTTCCGGGGGTTTTTGGTTCCGGCCTTGAAGCGGTGCGTCGCCAAGTCTCGACGTTACCTGACACCTCGCCAATTCGGACTTGGACGACCTTGATGCCTGCGAGTCATGGGCTCGAGTCCCACGTGGGAAAAATGGGACCCGACAAGTCTGGCACGGTCTAGGCTTGGAGGCCAAAAGTAGGGATCAGTGCCATTCCCCTGGGTCCAGCCAGACAGATGGTGAAACTGGAGGGAGGATTGATGATTTTTCTGCCGGGGGGAATCCACGGGTACAGCAGACTCGGTCTAGGTATGCATCTGCCGAGACATTGGGAGAATTAGCAAGCAAGCACCCGGGTCATTCTCGGAAGCTACCGTTCCAGCACAGGCGGGTATTGCTCCCACGCCATCATGCTGCGATACAGTAAGACGCATAAAGACACATAACCCAGGACAAGGGCGAACCCGTCCACGTTTGTTCATGCTGGCTACCGTCTTGTGTTTGTGTTATACCGTGACACTGTGAAACTCGAAAACACGAGAGCATGTTAACCACGAGTCGCCGGCCAGAAAAGGTCGGGAGGGCCGGAAGGCATTGCAGTAGATCTCAATCATGTTTGCAAGAGTTTGCTATTGCGACCTTTAAGGTGAGGCCGGGATGAGATAATAAGATGAGATTGGATGCAGCACAGGATCGTGTCTAGGCACGTGCGGTTGTCCATGCCGATCATGATAATAGATTGCTTTATTAATTCCAGGCAAATTTTCCCGTTGGGCTTGTCCATGTTTGCACTTTGCTTCTTCCTATAATACAACCTTGACTCTGTTTGTAGCAGCAACAAAAGGGTTTCTCGCGAGCGTCTCCATAGTCAATTTCCCACACGCGACGGGTCGAGTCAATACGACTTCAACAACTGCAGTAACACTACAAACATAATCGATGCCGGGTCGGCTCCTCCGGCATAAATGATGTATCATTAACGTTTATAACATCAGACCTTGCCCGATCCCACATAATGATATCCATGATAATAAGAGACAGGCTAGTCACTTGGCCTCGAGCCGGACAAGAAACTAAGTATGGGCATCAGCATGACACCGCCGATCAGGACACTAGGGAGATATCGGACGAAAGGTACCAGCTGGAAACATCCATGGAAGAAATGCGATTGGTGAGACTAAAACAGGAGCGAAAATTAAAATGAGGCCGAGTTGTGTTGGTTGAAGTCCCAGTGAAGAGCGCCAGGGTCCAGGACAACTTGGGGTATCTGGGTACCCTACAGCATCACGTCAAAGCGGTAATTGCCAACATTAGAGACAGCTCTAGCGGCGTTATGTTTTCCAATGAGGCACACTTGTTCGTCTCGTAGAGATTCAACCCTGTCGCAAATCTCCATGATTTTCAGACACAATTCGAGTTGAGATAGATCATCTTGAAGATCCCCCGCCTGCTGTAGAGCCTAGGCAGTTATAGGCGACGTCATCGCTAAGGAGCCCCGCCAAAAAAACGCGGGCCCAAAACTCCAGCCTCGATGGATCTTGTAACCACTCGATCATCATAAACATCTTCAACGGTCTCGCACCCGATTCAATCACCCAAGAGACCATACGGATATAAAACCATAACACCTTCAGCTATCGATAATGTCTTCGACGACAGACCCCAACCCCTCCGATGCCCGCCCGGCTTTCATCCCCCTCGAGGCCAACCCCCAGCTCATGACGACGCTCATCCACAAGCTCGGCGTGTCACCGGCTCTGGAGATGCACGATGTGTACTCTCTCACCGACCCAGATCTGCTCGCATTCATACCTCGTCCTGCGCTAGCTCTTCTTCTGGTGTTCCCCGTCAGCGCCGTCTACGAGAGCCACCGCATGGCCGAGGATACCCTGGCCGACGACTATCACGGCAAGGGAGATACAGAGCCTGTTGTCTGGTGGCCGCAGACGATCCGCAATGCCTGCGGGCTGATGGGTCTCTTGCACGCTGTAAGCAACGGAAACGCGCGCGACTTTATCGGTACGTCTGTTCCTGTCACGGCGTGATACATGTTCTAACGATCCCGCAGAGGAGGGTTCTACTCTCGACACCCTCATCAAGAAGAGCATCCCCCTCGCGCCCGACGGCCGCGCCCGAGTCCTCGAACAAACCCCCGATCTCGCCACCGCGCACAAGGAGGCTGCCACCCAGGGCGACACTCCAGCACCGGCCGCCGAGGACGACGTTGAGCTGCACTATGTCTGCTTCACCAAGGGCACCGATGGTGGACTTTGGGAGCTTGACGGGCGACGAAAGGGCCCGATTCGACGGGGAGATATCAAGGACGACGAGGATGTGTTGAGCGCCAAGGGGCTGAGCCTCGGAGCGCTCAAGTTCTTGGAGCGCGAGGGAGGTGATTTGAGGTTTAGTGCTGTTGCGCTGGCTGGGTCTGTTGACTAGATGGATGTGAAGTTACTCAAGATACCCAAATGACACAAATAGTAACGCGAGAGTGGCATGCGTTTCGGTTCAAGTTTATCTGATCTGCTGTCTCTGGTTCATTCATTTCCTTGGAGATAGCCTCTGCCTGGCGTTCAAGCTCCAGATGAGATGCTAAATAGGTTCAGTGGCGTTGTGAAGAACCAACACCTTGGAAGAAAATTGATACTATTAGAAACAGTCTGACTACGATGAAGCCATACGTGTTTCGAGTCTGATGGGCTTGCCTAGTTAGCGCCCAGCTTTACGGAATAGTCACAGCAAGGCATATTGATCAAGCCACGTCTTATCGAGACTCAGCTCCCCCACTTGGTGAAGGCAGCGACTTTTATACGAACTCATCCATCGCCATTTCTGATGAGTTGACCGTTCTGAACACGACCGACAACTAGAAAAAACATCATGAGTGAGTGTGAAGCGTATCCTGGTTGCGAACCTCACTGACCAGCACAGGAATCGCTCGCTGGCTCTTGAGACAAGGTCCCGAAGATGTCGGCATCGTCATTGGCAACGATGCGGCGGGAAAAACAACATTTCTCTACCGACTGAAGTTAGGGCAGGTGGTCACGACGATTCCCACCATCGGCTTCAACGTCGAGACGCTCGAGTATCCAGATGGCGGCAAAATAACCCTTTGGGACGTCGGAGGTGAGAGATTGCCCTGCAACACTGACCTCTCTGCTAACAGATTCTTGGATAGGATGCGACAAGATCAGGCCGCTCGTTCAGCACTACATAGCAAAGGATCGATTCTTCATATTCATCCAGGACTGCAACGATAGAGATCCTGGCAGGGTCGACTTCTCCATGGAGTATCTTCGTATGGGCCTGGAATGGATGTCTGAGTTTGGCTGCCAGCACATGTTTATCTTGTTCAACAAGCAAGATCTTCTCCCTCCCACGGAGAGGGATGCAATGGTCCAAGAACTAAGACTTCGTGTTGAGTCGGAGATTACACAGCATCCGGAGAAGCACTCCGTCAAGATCTTGGACTACCCTGGCTTGTGCGCGACGTCTGGACAGCAGCTTAGATCTGCTATGGATGAGATCAGACATACTCTGCAGCAGATAAAGAAACCTACGCAACCAGATCCAAAAGCTCGGATCGCGGAGCTGGAGAAAGGGCCGAGCGAGGAGGAACTTGTTCAGCGCGTCGAGAAGGCCATTGTGGAGAGTGTTGATACATATGGCTTCTGGGGGTCTTTCATGGACGGGAGTCTTGCATCTTGGGATCACTACGCTCATCTGAGAGCAGGGTTCTTTGTCATGCATGATTGCTTCGCCAAAGGATCTGGCCTTCTCGAGTGCGCGGACGAGTTTATGGCCCATCTTGATCGTCTGAGGCAGGGTAACCCGGAGAGGTTCCGCAACACCGCACACAAGTGAGCAGGTCTGTGATAGAACGATGCATGATCGTGTTTGCTGACAATATCTAGGACCATGACCATATTCTGGCTTCATCAGATCCAGGTCGCTTCTGTGACATACCAAGCTAGCAAGGGAAACATCAAGTTTCCAGCTCGGGAAGAATACGCAGATATCGTTCTCTCGGCGCCATGGATCATGAACTCTGGTCTCTGGAGGTCATACTACTCCAAAGACCTCCTCTTCAAGCTAGAAGCCCGCGAGAACTGGCATCTCCCCGACCTACGGCCTCTTCCAACCATCACTCAAGGAAAAAAGCAAGCTGAACGGTCACATTCAAAACGGCCATCTCGTGACTTGGACAGACTTCCTCGATTTGCGTTTCGTGTCGTCCAAAAGACACTGACCTCAAAGCTCCGTCGAGGAGGAGTGGTGAAGCCGGCGCTCGAGGCACTGCAGTCGTACACGATCCGCTCCAGGGCATCTGATCCATCTATCCCCCCATACTCGGAAACGCAGGCGTATTTCTGGATTCAGGTTATACACGCCTACCTGCGCACCCTGGAAGCCAAGTCTACACAGCCTGTCCGCTACGAAGGGTCAGTCGCAGTGCTTACTTTTGAAGCATTCACATCCCTATTTGATCTGACCGGCGATGAATGGCAAAAGGACTACTCAAAGTCCCTGTGGGAGAGCATCCCAGCGCGCATGAGCTTCGTCAACCCAGATAAAAAGGCTCTCCCTAATGTATTCGGAATGCCATCCCAGGCAAAGGTGGAACTCGCTCGCTCGCAAATGAGAAATGCCATAAGCCATCGCTTCACGGCGCCTTCGGGTCTACCTCCGCGTGAAGAACTGGAGTTTGCCGCTGCGATTCTAATTGACGAGGCAAAGCTCATACCGGAAGATGAAGTCAACGTCGAGAGCCACGCGAGTCTTTTGCGATTCCTCTACCGACGACTCGCCACAGGCGAGGAAAAGAGAAGTGCTTCGTCGGCGGCAGCGACGGCGCTGGATCTGTCTGCTCGGATGGGCTCGACGCAGGGCATGTTCTGGGTACAGCAGGTCCAGATCTGTCTGGCGGGTGGGAAGAAGGCGACGACGTTTGAGGGGTTTGTGGTGATGAATCCGCACTTGGCGTATGAGGATCTGCCTTTGGTGTACTACTCGCCTCAGGTGTGGCAAAGTGCTGAAGGAAAGGGTGTTATGATGCCGCCGGATAGATGCCATCTTTCGAGTATCGTGCCTGGTAGGGGGTAGTGCGAGCTGAGGGGTAGGGATTGTTGAAAGTTGGGATGTCGATGAGCCTCATGCTTGTTTAGGATATATGAGGAAACCTCCGTAGATGGATAGTCGAAGGTTGGTAAGGACTGACAGTATTTTGCTTGTAGTCTTCATAACAGAGGTACTTGTGTACTTCAACGCTCGTGAATCTGTTCAATGTGATCGGATGGGGTCTGTCAGTTGGATTACTTACTAACCAAGTAAGAAACATCTTTTGCCAGAACGTGAAATCCGATGGGGAATAACCCGGATGCTGTAACTGGTCTTAATAACGCCTTGGTTGAAGATACGGCCGAGTCCCGGAGTACGGAGCGGTCGACCAATGTGATGTGGGGCCGTGCCGGCCTAGCTTGCCGGTTCTCAGGGATGGCCGGGCATACACCCGGCTTCTTATGTCTGCGTGGCCATGGGTAGTAGTGTGTATAAAATCAGAAATTGTGGCCCGATATTTCCTACAATAACAATCTTGGCCTCAATGACGTATATTCCTGGACCTTCTTTTGCATCATCATGATATCATTGCACAAACGCTCAACTTTGATAACATTTGCGGAGTTCTGGCTTGCAACGACCGCTAGCGATTAGAGGCTCGTTGATCGAGAATTATTGACAACATCGAGCTTCGAGAACGGTTTCAGAAATCTTGTGCGTCGCTCAAATACAAAAACGCCCGTTAATTGGTGGATGGCTGGGAGGGGTGATGCACCATGATGCGCTGACTTGGCGATTCTGTTGAGGTTGACGGTGACAATACTGAAGCGACTCTGACATCATGACGATATCCATATAAATAATCGAGACTTGCTTTGAACAATGTCTTCTTCTTAGATTCCGACACTCTTGTTTGAGATATATGGTATCGATATCTATAATTCGTCGACTTATTATCCAACCTTCCCTTCCATCTTTCGACTCCAGAACCATCATCACATCTTGAGCTTCCCATCACTTCAGCGCCAAAATGTCTGCACAAGATGGTGAGTTCCAGCCTGTCAAGGAGAAGCAGGCCCAGAGCCTCCCTGGGTACGTCGTACTGCCGCCCCATGTATCGGTATCGGTATCGGATGGCTAACAAGCCCTCGAAGCTCGGAGCAAGATATGAAGCCCAAGAGTGAGTCTACCAAGCTCGAAGGCAAGGATCAGCTTCACGAGTACCGAGCTGCGAATAAGCTCGAGGGCAGCAAAGCCTTTATCACGGGCGGAGAGTAGGTCTTGAGTCTGTCGAGCGCGTACTGTATCTGACTGTGGCAGCTCTGGAATCGGCCGATCAGTCGCCGTTCTCTTTGCGCGCGAGGGCGCAGACGTGAGCATCGTCTACCTCCCCGAAGAGCAAGAAGATGCCGAAGAGACCAAGAAGATGGTCGAAAAGGAGGGACGAAAGTGTCTGCTCATTCCCGGCAACCTCATGGACAACGACACGTGCAAGAAGGCGATCCAAAAGCACGTCGACGAGTTTGGCAGGATCGATGTGCTCGTGAACAACGCCGCGAAGCAGATCATGTGTGACGACTTCAAGGATATCGACTTGGACAACGTCGAGAGTACTTTCCGCAGCAACATCCTGCAGATATTCGCCATTACCAAGTACGCGCTCCATCATATGGAGAAGGGCGGCTCGTGAGTTTTGTCGTTCCAAGGTGGACTTGTTGACGTGGCTAATGTGTTTAGAATCATCAACTCGACATCGACGGTGGCTTTTAGAGGCACAACGTCCATGATTGACTATGCATCGACCAAGGGTGCCATCACATCCTTTACGCAGTCGCTTGCCAAGCAATTGGTGTCCAAGGGGATCAGGGTCAACGCTGTCGCACCTGGACCGGTGCACACGCCTCTGCAGCCTGCTTCTAGACCGGCTGATCAGATGGAAGGGTTCGGGGAGAAGTCGCAGCTGAACCGCATAGGACAGCCGAGTGAGATTGCGCCGAGTTACGTGTTCCTTGCTTCCAAGGACGCGACGCTCTTCTACGGACAGGTCCTTCATCCCTACCCTCTTGGCGATTAAGTCGAGGGAGCTTGTATGAGTAGTCTAAGATCCCCTTTATCTTATTTCCAAAACGGCCTTTTTACGCAACATCCGCTTCTCTATCGTCGCGTCGGCACTCAGACTCACTCACTGCAACGCCGGCGAGGTGTGCCCAAGGCTTACTGTATCCAGTGGATAGGTACATGGGACCCTTGAATCGAGGTCAGCCTGCAATGGTGCGAGGCGCACACGGGGCGAATATTGATAGGTAGGTAGTTAGGACAAGTAGCTAGTGGCTGCTTGTGACACCCTCTGCGGCCTAGTTACAGTTGGATCACTTTAGAGCTAACAGTTTGATCACTAACAGCAAACACATATTGCAGGTGGATGCATTTTAGGGCACCTAAAAGATATAGCTCTATGATCAGTCTATATGCTCTTTGGGTGAACCATAGTGCCATAGGCAGTAGAGGAGTTATGGAAGTAGTCCATAGTTTGAATCGGATAAACCCCCTGCTCATCGTGACCTTGTTGGAGCCATACAAACTGGAAGGTTCAAGTGTTCTATACAATGCAGTGGGTGTACGAGGCCTTCCGCCTGGCCATAGATAAGCCCAGCGTGCCCGCTCCTTGCTCCGCCGTAAGGTGAATCATGTCTCAGGCAGAAAGAAATGCCTTGTTTCCAGCCAAAGTGCCACAATAGGATGCGTGCTCGTTGCCTCGTCAAGGCCGCGAACTCGCATCAAAAGTTCTGATAGATCACCTCTGGACGACTACCAGGCCACACTCGCAACTAATACCCGCACACTCGGAGCCTTTTCCAACGTCCTCAAAGACTACAGGGTGGCGGCCAGAGTCGGAAAACACCACGGGGACGCCCTACCTGACACCGGCGCTCAGAAAAATCTCATCTCGCCGCAACTAGCCGAGAAGGCTGGGTTGGTGCCGCACAAGGAGACTCAACGGATGATCCAGCTACCAACGGGTGACCAACTATTGTCTCCAGGAACGGCCAACGTGCCCTTTTCCTTCGCTGGAGAGTTGGAGTCATACGTCCTGGAGTGCTCGATACTTGCAGGCTGCTCAGACGACCTTGTTCTCTCCGCGACCTTGTTGCATACCACGCGCACTCTTGCCGAGTTCAGGCAACGTATTCGGGAGTCAATTCGAGAGGCCACGACGCGATTTCGAGTGAACTTTATCGCAGGCGGAAGACACGGTTTCCAACACTCAAGATATTCATGTCTCACATCCCTGCCATAGAAAGGCACGCTGGTCAAAGTGACCAGAATGAATCTTTAGGATTCGCGGCTCTGTCGTCTTTGATGGCGTCAGATAAAGACCAGGAGCTGCTCATATTCCGCAAGTTCGACGAGTTAAGCGCCCGGAACCTTCTCTACCTCCAGTGTGAGCTGTTGGTGGTTGAGGGTGACCTTGAAAGGTGCGACGAGTTAGTATCAAAGAGCGGCGATACGGTCTTGGAACAAGCTGCAGAGACCTGGGAAATAATGGTCGAGCAAGCCAAGGGGGGTAAGCCTGAGGCAATAGCCATGATGAAACTCGTGGACCGGCCAAGGACTAAGATGAAGGAATACCGTAAGCAAGACCCTATAAATCTGGAGAAGAGCGTTGGTTAAACGGGAACAGATGAGGCCCTGGAACTTCAGAGCAGAGTGGCCGGACTTCATCGTCCCGAGAGGCGAGCTTTGAACGTAGCCCGCAACGAACTTCACGGAGGACCGATGAGACCGGATGATCGCTGGCCTAATCCTGTGATAGGAGGAAAGGCCAAATACTATCTAGATAGCGAAGAGGATCTCATTTCTCTCAGGGCACCAGTAGAGACCGATCCGCTGTCCAACATACTTCGAGCATACTGGCCGGGCAAGGTAAGCCAATCCGAATACCCAATCGTGGATATTGGCTGATATTTGCGTTTTCATCTTTCTCTAGGAGGAGACTTCAAGAGACGGCCTCCGTCGCATCAGCCGGTACGAAGAGCGGTCGATTACCATAGCCGTTGCCCTCATCAACATCCTCGTCGCAATCATACTGCTGGTGGGATCGATCACAAGTTTATACTATGTAGCCTCGCCAGCGGCAACACTGGGCATGATATGCGCCTTTACTGTTCTTTTTGCACCCAGTGTGGGCTTGATGCCCAACGAGAAGCGTGCAGAGATCTTTGCCGGGAGCGCAGCGTAAGTTACGCTCACATTGAGAGCCAGAGACAAATTTGGTTGAGCTGACTCGGAACTATAGATACGCTGCTGTCTTGGTTGTGTTTGTGAGTAATGGGCAGCTGTCTGGCGGGGGTTCTTCTAAGCAAACATAGTCCTGGTTGTTGGTGTTTCACCGGTGGTTTATCATGGGTCGGTTGATCTTGGTGAAGAGCCGCTTCGCCGGATGTTGTCGCGTCTTCTACAACAGGAGCTAAATGAGGCCAGGTCAATAGCGGTGAACAAGACAGTAGCATCAAATAGAGTACTGCTGGAGATGATTCTGGACATTGGGCGGCTTGTGTCCCGGATGCCGGTTTTCTTCTCAAACTGGTCTTGCACCTTCAACTGAGATCATTCTCAACCATATAATTATCGAGAAAGATTACCCCTGTTGTTATAAATGCCTATATGTTATTAACTTGGCTAGCAAATGTCAAGCCCAAACTCAACGAGATCGAAAAAGTGTTTAGTAGATTATGGTCTTTTATGAAACAACCCAAAGGCTTATTATGTCGTTCGGTATCGCTTTCTGTAACTGTTGACTTAACCACTCATGCTTAGCCAGATCCTTGGCCGTGTGCCGCATTTCGGGAGACCACTGCAACATTTTCTGCATCAAGTCGAGGAATTTCTCCCGGCTCTGTCCATCGAGACTAGACTCTTTCGCTTCAAGCGAAGTCGGATCCGGAAGAGGGATATTAGCACTGAAGTCTCCTTGGAGGTGTATATCCAGTCAGCAAGAATCTCTTTGGTCTGTCAAGGGATCTCACATTTATCAGTAAAGAACCTGTAGCTCGATTTGCCTCGTTCGAGGAGTTGCTTGGGTGGTGGCCCTAGAACTGCCATGATCTCTGCGATATGGGCCCGGCTGCGGTAGGTGTGGTGTTCAGGATCGTGGCCAGTGAACAAATGACCACCCTCAAACAGATCCCAGATCTACCATACAATCAGTTTCAGTGACAGAGTATGACCTTCGATCCTTACCATGCAGCCCGTGTTCCATATATCAACCTTGTACGTCCAGGGTGCCTCAAGGATTACCTTGGGCGCTCTGTATATGTCGGGCTGTATGTCTTGTGTCTGCTCCGTATCACCGAGAACAGCTGAGCCAAAGTCGCAAAGAACCGGCGCGCCCAAATTCTTGGGCATCTTGACCTCGCGAGACGTATAGATTGTTCTGCCTTCCATTTCCTTTTGCGGACATGGATTGAGAAGCTCTTGCTGTTCAAAATCATGGAAAACTGAGTCGTCCCTGATGCCAAGCATAATGTTGTCGGCTTTGATGTCTACGCAGAGTGGTCAGGATCCCCAATCGCTCAGAGGAGGGTGAAGTGAAGAAACTTACCGGTATGAATGATTTGGCATCCTGTATGTAATTAGTCCAAAGCAAGAAAAAGCCGCTGAAGTACGAATGCGAGGACTGGCGCGGGGAGCCTTCTCACTGGGTTGCGATCAAGGAAAGTCGAGACGCTCTCCCACAGTGGAGGATGCACGATACAACGATGCTGTCCATCCGGCCCGTCGACTTCGAAAGAGTCTACTAGGTCTCTAACAGCATCACGGCCGGGATGGTTAGTCGGGCCACGAGACATACGCTTGTACATATTGAGCTCGTTATCTAACTGGGCGCCCATCGAGACGGAATTAATGAAAAGCTTGAGAGCCACATGCTGACGATTTCTATAAAATGTGTCAGTAGGAACACTGTATTGAAGAGTATCAAGAAATTGTCTGGTAATTCTTGGCTCTCACCTCAAGTCGCGGGCAAGCCATACTGTCGAGCTGGCCCCAAACCCAAGTTTCCCTACTACCTGATAGCGGTCCCTCAAGACCTGGCCAATATGAACTGGGTAATATCGCGAGGCGATATAGTCTGGAAAGGTTTCTTCTTCGATCTTTTGTTCAAATGGTATCCGCGTGAACTTGGGGTTGGACAAGGTAAGAGGCTTCCACGCCCGGCCAGGCCAAGGGATCCGCCGGAACAGCTTCGCCATCAGATACACCGCTGCTTCTCAGAATAGTCGAAGACCAGAGCGAGGCTGATCGGGATAAGATTGATCAGATGTCACGGATACCGGAAATTGAATCCCGTGATGCGAGCGGCAAACTAGAACAAGATTAGGGGAGGCAGGGATGCCGAGTTAATAAGTTTATCAAGCCTCAGGCATGATTGGCCTCGGGTTCCGCTGAAACGTCTCGTACCTCTCTATTGATGCGTGCATCATCAACTTTCTGTGATCCGTTGCAGTGAATTGATTCATCGTCTAGGTGGGATTGACGGCAAGATGTATCATAATGAGTTAAGTTTCTTGCGTAAAATAGAGCATCTGAGCCTCATACACCACAATCAGCGAGCGTTATTTGAAGCATGATGTCCCCAACCTTGATGGTCCCTGGTTTAGTTCTCGTTAATACTCTGGGAACCAAGTTGAAGTCTGATAGTTATTGAACATCAGGCTAATTAGCAATCGATAAAAATGCTGAGAATGAGCCTATTGCAGCGCAGACCTGGTGGTCGAGATACATTGGCGGTCGGCGTATCTGTACCTTGAGAAGATTTGCTTGCACGCTGGCTGTGGTCGTGCGATCGAGATATCTTGTAAATGCTGGCCACTGTATACAGCACATTTGGATTATATGAAAAATACGGCCATGAATGTTTCCAGAGCCGCTTTCGTAGTTTGGACCTCACGGTTTGAGGTATTCACGGCCAACGGAGAAACACGCATCTGTCGCCACAGGAGCAGCGTCAGGTCGCTTCTGTCGGTATGCATGAAGCCATTTGGTCTGCTTTGGTCAAGTCTTTGGTGTGTTGGCAGAAAGAGAAAAACAAGCCCGATGTTGCAATATAGATATCTTCTACTAGATATATTGACAATCATAGTACGGAATGATGTATACTATGCCGTACGACTGAATGTCCTTTTCATGATTCTCGCCTCAACGTCCATGTCCGCTCATGTTTTCGACTCTTCACTATTTAGTATAAACGTGATGGCTAGTCTCCCTTTCGTTCCACAACGTACGGCTCAACGCCTGCTCCCTAATCCAAGATTGACAAAGGTCACGGGGACTAGGAGGCGCGGGCATTGCCCAAAAGTCAACCCCACGGCCTCCGAGACGAGGTGCTGGGTGAATGGCAACGGTCCGAATCTGGATGTGATCCTCAGGGTCAAGTTCTCGCCAAGTTTCGGTCCACCAGGTAAAGTCAGGCACATCGGAAGCACAGTCGACTACTGTTATCGCGATTTCCTCTCGTCGCTGTGGCTTGTTGGGCGTACCGTCCGCTGTTGCGTTTTCATCCGTCTTGACCGCATTTACCGCATCTAGCCACTCTTGCTTGATATCGTAGGCTGCCAAAGTGCCGCTCAAAATATCGGGCCTTGTGAAGATGGCGGTTTCCAGAGCAGGGGCTTGAGCCATTGTGTACCAAAACGGGAATCGCATGTCGGCGTGGTAAAGAGCCAAACGACGCAGTTTCGGCCAACAAGTGGCCCAGACCTCGGGTTCTTGCTCCTCATCGTAGTCATCCTCATCGTTCTCTTCGTCCTCTTCGTCAGTATCCTCATCATCATCCGTATCAAAGAGGTCTGTAGTTTCGAGGTCAAGTGGATCGCAGACGCTGACGAATTCCTCGATATTGACCAAACTTTCAAAGCCACGTCTCAAGATCTTGCGAATGCCAAGTTGGTCATCTTCGGGGTCCAAGGATGACAAGGGCATGTCGGTGATGAGGGTTTTGAGGACCGGGGCCATCTTGACAAGAATGTCGTGGGCGGCCTGAGCGGCTACAAGGTCGTTGAGGGGTGAAGGGTACTCGGACTCCGAGACAGTATCCCAGTCATCATCATCATCATCATCCTCTAGCCCTTCATCCTGAGCGTTTGCAATTTCTCCAGAGCCGCAACTGCTCTCTGCCGCCTCCTCCAGTATCCTGTTGATGCGGCTTTCGTACTCTTCCTCGGCATCAAACGGGCCGAGAAAAAGGCTCGCGTCGCCGTAGGATTGCCAGGATGTGGAGTGAGACAGATAATACAGGAAATCTTGGGCGCGCTGACTCGTATCGATAAACAGGCAAGACTTCCAGAGAAGTTTTGATGCCGTGGGGTATGTGGCTTTGCACACTCTGGTGAGGGCAACGAGGGATTTAGTTGTCGGGTGAGAGGCAGGGAGAATCGGCCCGGGCTCTCTAGGAACTAGGGACTCGACAATCATCAAGATGATGTCTGTTGGTAGCGTGGCCTGGGGCCGATGGATCTCGTGTTGTGGACCCATGACACGCGATTAGAGCGTCGATAGTCGAGTTAGAGGAGTTGGAATTAACAGCTCAGCGGTCCTCCACATACACGACTCCTATATTAAACAGAGAGTAGCTTAATTACTCATAATAGTGTGCAAACTCTCCACTCAACCAAGCCCTTATCGTTATCTATCTCCAACAGGAGGCCAGGGCGACGTTTCAGCAAGACAATCTTGGGCTGGTGCTACGGTCGCATTTCTTCCCCGCATTCTATACAGTATCAGATTGTAACCGTACTGGTAGTGAGGAATATCGGTCTCACAGTCTGACGAGGAGGCAAGCCAGCACTAGGGGCATTCCTTTGTCTGTACGGACCCGAGTATATCTATCTGAAGCATAGGCCGCTTTATTAGTAGGCGTTCCATCGCTTCCACGGAGGATCATCTCGATAGTCAGCTTGCCCATAAGCATCGCAGTGCCCGTCTGGTGAAAGTGGAAGTATGAGTCTCGCGCTCTTCTGCCGCTCTTCTCCGCGCTGCCGATTCATTATTGAGAAAGTTGGCAGGATCTAAACATCCATAAAATAGTTCCCGTTTATCCTATTTGTCTGTTTGAAACTTGTTATAAATTATCGAGCTGGTCAGTGACGCACGGTGCACCTGCTGGCGAAGTTGAAAATGGTCATTTCTCGGCTTTCATCTACTCCAAACTGGGGTTTCCATGTAGCTAGCATTGGGAGCCCCAACTTGAAGGTTGACACAGACAAGGCCCGTTTTATCGACATGGACGTGTAGAGGTATGGGGCTGTGCTGAGCACTGTCAAAAGCGAGTACATTGATAAACCTAGGTGCCTTGGCCAGATTTCCTTTCAACCTATAAGACCATCCGTGGTAACTGCAATTTAGGACATTGGCTTTTCCCAAGGCATTCTGCACAGTTAGGTACGCTTGGCAGTGGTATGCACCGTGAAATCCGTTGGCGAACAGGGGCCCAGGGGAGTTTCACGTAGGTAAAGCAAAGCTGTCTCGGGGTTCTTTGAATATCAGAATGTTTGCCAAGAGATTTTATTTGGACAAGTCGGCAAGATAGTGATATGGTGAGGTTAGTTTAGACTTGCCCAAAAACGACTAACCGAACCTTATTTTCTCTACAGATATACCTAATAGTCGACTCCGGCAGCTCCAGGGCCAACTCCGGGTCCATGGACAAGGGGGCGTCTCCTCCAACAAAGGCACAAAGAACCGAGGGCACCACGAAGTTTTGCGGTCGCTGGCAGGCAGTTTAGAAGGGAGAAAACCGCGCAAGTGTCACGCAGGACTTCCTCGCTGTCTTGCTCTTCCGGATCATCAACCCTTCTCTTGTGGGCCGAAACTGCACTAAGGAGCTTGCGTCTAGCCAAGCCTACTGACAACTGTATAGGGCTGCTCCGAGATGGGAGTCTCAAGAAAAGTACTGGTAAATAGGAGACGAGGGAGGACGAGACTAGGGGGGGTTGTATTTCTAGTCTAGTCCAGTAGGCAAAATTACGGGGTATATACGAACTCTAAATATCGAACTGACTTATATAATCGTTTAGTGGGAAATTTAGCTGTTTATATATAGAAGTCGACTTAAACTTTTGTCTTTGTTATAAAAGCCAGGTCGTGGGGTAATACCTTTGAGAGATCTTTCTGTTAAGCTGTGTCGTAGTGAGAGAAACACACCCATACCCGGTGCTGTTGGGAGCTTCAGCTATCATGGCCCATTGTCCTTTCTTAACTTGGCATTTGAAAAAATATATCGCCCGACCAGCTAGACTGGTTGGTTTGAGGCTTTTGTGTAGCCCATGGGATACAACTTGTAATCTGCTCTTCCCTCTCTAGTTTTCGTTACAGAGTCAAAATGCAGTAGAAAAGACTAAAATTAGGTAGCCGTGCTGATATCGGGATATGATATCAAAGATGTGGGGAAAAACCGTGTTCTTTGAAATTGTGACAGCAAAACCCTCCTTGATAGAGGAAACGCACATAGACTAGAATGAGCAAGGTCACATGACCATTCGCCATAAGTGAGCTTTCCCTCAGGTAAATGGTCTAAGCAGTGACG
>JABEYC010000299.1:0-60724 GCA_013266195.1 Fusarium zealandicum
ACGTACGCCGAGCTTGTCGCCTCGGGCTTCTTCTCCCCCCCAGCTCCCGCTTCAGTTCAACCTCCCACCCCAAATGGCGCCGCACCCGGCCCTACTGTGCATACCGGACGAACTTCGCGAGATTTCCTGCAGCCGCCTCGCCTTACTCGAGGATTCTCTCGATCAGTGTCGCCGTCAGCCTCTCATGCTCCCTCTCCTATTCAGTCACCTGCCAGCGTATCTTCCAGGGGCACCAAGCGAACAGCAGCCGAGTCAGCCTCGGACGCCGAGGACGATGGAGCTCGAGATCCTCCAACCCCAAAGAAAAAGTTACGCAAGGTTGCCTCTCGGGATGTCGCTCTACCCAAGTTACGAAACGTCGCATCTCGTCGTGTCCTTGTCTCTCGACGTAGTGTGTCTGGGCCCCATGGATCTGGTAAAGAGTGTAACAACCTCGCCCGCCGCGTTTTTGGGCGTCTCCCAGGTGGTAACGCCCGCGGCTCTAATGCTGCGCCCGACCGCCGCACAGAAACTGCTGCTAGACGCAGCACCGACGAAGCCAAACGACCGCTGCAGGAGGCTCACCACTCACGAACTCTGCGGTCGCGCAAGAGCGCCGCGGAACCGCTGTGTGTCGTGCCGAATGCCAACCGCGGCATCCCCAAGGTACCCAACATTCCAGAGAAGTTTTCGACCTGGGATGAGGACTTCGAAAATGTTGTTCCAGCAGTCCGTCTTCGTCGCCATTGATGATGAGATTCGCGCACCTACAGTACTCGGGATACTTACGACGACGAAAGGACTAGTGGCGAGGCGGTAAGAGTATCTTGAGCTCTTCTCGGTCCGCGGATGGACGACTTGTTTACGCGGCCACGACCTGTTTTGATTTTTTATGATGACAATACCTGCGTGCTTTTCTGGTAATCTTTGGCGCCGGAATGTATTCCCGTGGGAGATATCCATGATGACATGCGACATGACAGTTTTTGTTTTTGGAATAAACCGTCCTCTTGCTCTCTGTCCTCAGAGTGTGCTAATGACTTTGGGATTTGGTCATGGGGATTATTGGGTTGGCGTTCAATGGGAGATGGATCTTTCTTGAACTTGGAATGGGGGGGGGGTGTTTTGGTAGTCAATTTTCCAGTATTAGCTGTAAATGATGAATGAATTATCTTGCTACTATTCCAATAATTTGTTCTGTGGCATGTTATTCGTGAGACTTGCCTCCTTGCACACATATATACATTACGGGCCTCCAAAATCAAACAGTAGAGGATGTATAGTAACATAAATGAAAGAGTTATGACCGTCATACTCTGCGACACATCGGATTATGGAACAAGATACACTGTAATACAAGACCTATCATTTCGTCTTGTCGTTCTACATCTAGATATATATACAATTTCCTTGCTTCCCGAACCCCAGTCATTCCTCGCCTCTGTATGCCATGACCAGAAAGCACAAGTATCCCGCGGTCCCTTCCAACACTCCATACCAAAGGAGCACATCTCCTTGCCCTGCTCATCCGCAATCACCACTATAGTTCCGTTTGCAAACAGTCGACAGTTCCAGTCCAAAAATCCCTTTGTTTCCCTTCGTTGAGCTCCGTTTCTGGGAATCCCATAGTCACCTCTCCACTCAGCTTTTTGAGATCAGCCAGCCTCCTAGTTCCCACCCACCTCCAACATAATCCTCGGTCGTTACATGAATGAGTAAAACAGTATGCGGTCATGCGCTGAGGGACCTGTGCCGTGTTTCTGCGGTCCGAACGAATGGGAAGCTAGCAATATAGAAAGAGAAAAACAACATGTATCGGCCGTTGCAGGCAAGTAAGCGATACCCGACTCCGAATCCAGTCATTTCGAAAAGAATACGCCTCAAATCTATTAGTCAAGAATCAGGACAAACACCGCCATAACTTTTTGTTAAACTTCGACAACTCGCTCAGGCAGGTTCTGCTGGATCAGCTGTTGAGTCCTGTCAAGTCCGTTTTGGTAGAATGAGCGAACAAAGGCCCAGGCAAAGGTGAAAAGCCAGGGAAAGTAGCTGTACAGCATGGCGCAGATCATTACGAGAAGTAGAGGAATCTGAAGATCGGTTAGCCTGGATTCACATGTTGAGCTCTGCGTCGCATCACTTACCCAGATGAAGAAGAGATTGCGGTCGCTGCTAAGTCTCTTCAACTTTGCTTCACGCGCTCTAAGAAATTGCTCCTGCTGCTCCTTGGTAATGGCGTTCTTGCGGCCAATCTTCAGAACTTCAGGTTCCTCTAACCTCGCCTCCTCGGCCTTGACTTCGAATGATTCGGATGTCGATGCGTGGTCGTACAAAGCAGCACACTTGACATCGGCCTCTGCGTCAACTGCAGCTTGAACTGCAGTAGCTTGCTTCCTGTCGAGCTCTTCCTGGGGGAAGATATCTTCGTACGCAGGAGGCGCTGGGGCGTTGGCCTTGACAGTTGTGTCCCACCATCGCGGAGGCTGCTCGCCCTCCACGTCAGCACGAGGTGCCGCCATCCCTGGCATCAGCTGCTGCACTCGGCGCATGAATGGCGCCTGGTAGTCGGGCAGCATGGGCATGCCGGGCAATGCAGGCATCTGTGGCATTTGAGGGAAATGCGGCAAGTTCTGGAACTGCATGGCAATCGACTGCTGGAATTGATGGAGCTGCTGTTGGAAGTGGTCCTTCAGGGCAGCAGATGCAGCAGCCATGGCCGTGGCAGGAGGTGCCAGCTCTTCTTCCAATTCCCCGGTGTTCTGGCGACGAAGATTGGGTCGTTCACGATCTTGTCTGAAGCCACTGGGTCTCCTCATGCTCAGATAAGCATTCTCGTCAGGGTCCTCGTCCTCAAAGTCTCCTGATGTATACTCCGGGCTCTCCTCGCTCGAATCCTGTGAGAGCGGTTCCTCATGAGTCTGAACCTTGGTCATGGGCTCCCACAGTGACCGCAGCGATGTGGCGCTGCTAGCTCTGCTGTGAAGCGAACCACCACTGCTAAGAGATCGAACATGACGCTCAGAGCGACGGATGGCACGTAGCACACCACGCGACTGGGCGACATCGGCGGCAGTGAGGCCGGACAAGCTTCGAATCGTAGGATCAGCGCCGTTTAGCATCAGCCTCCGAACGATCTCGACATGGTTGTGGATCGCAGCAATGTGCAATGGCGTGAAGCCACCCTTGTCTCTGGCGTCGGGGTTGGCTCCTCGTGCGAGCAGAGCAGCAACGAATCGGTGGTAGCCGAGCGAGCAGGACAGGTGAAGCATGGTATGACCAGTCGACCTCTTGAGATCCAGACGAGTCCTATGTGTGCTGTCATCGAGGTCAATAAGATCCAGGCACTTCAACAGCTGAGACTCCAGGTGCGCATAAGGAGCGTGGCTGAACATTTGGCCGCCCGACGATGGACCAGCCGAAGAACCGCCTGACCAGGTCGAGTTGCCGTCGTTCAAGATCCTCCGAGCTAGATCACTGACGTCGACCATTTGGCCTGACATCTTGTGGCCGAGAACGGACAAGGCGGTTCGGATGAGCTTGTCCTCGCTGTCGTCGATGTACTTGAAGATCGGGGGTTGCTTGCCCATAGGGAAGGTCTGGGCGGCTTGCGCTGACTGGTGCTTGAAAGTAACGGCGACAGCTCCGGCGACCGGCGAAGGCGGCAACAGGCAGACCAGCGACGACTCGCCCCAAAAGGTGGTGGTCGTAGCCTTCTGGTCACCAAACCAAACCTCGAGTCCTTGGAAGAAAGCAGCACCTAGAACGGTGACCTCAATTCCGCCAATCGTGGGACCCTCGTTAGGGATGATCTTGTGGATGACCGGAGGCGCTCTCGTCTGATTCATACCAATGGGCAAGGTATACAAACTGCTGCTCAACGCCTGGGAAAACTGATTCTGGGGGTTGGCAACGCCGTTCCTGAGCCCGTTCGGACTAGGAGCGCGACTCGGGTGT
Organism: Fusarium zealandicum; assembly: GCA_013266195.1. NCBI lineage: Eukaryota > Fungi > Ascomycota > Sordariomycetes > Hypocreales > Nectriaceae > Fusarium > Fusarium zealandicum. The sequence goes on from JABEYC010000299.1 coordinate 3,934, forward strand.
CCTGATGCAGGTGCCGAATACATCTGTGCCATGGCAAGATTGTCCATGCTCGCGGATCGGTTGTTAGTGAAGAAGCCCGGTTGATCATTGCTGCTAGGCGTTGGGGGCCCCGTGGCAAATGCAAGGGCGTTCTGCTGCCCAAATAAGGAGTCGGCCTGCGAGAAGGCATTAAGATTGGGCGTAAAAGGGGACGTCGCATTGGCCATCTGGTTGTTCGTTTGAGAACCAGGCGAGGGTGATGTATCGAGGCGTGTCATGGTCAGTCCATTCGGGACCCTCGACGCGCTCGACTTCCTCTTCTTTGGCATAGGGCCACCCTGGCTAGGTGAACCAGGCCGCGAGAGTGCCCGACCAGTGGCACCAGTCGGTGTTGTCTTGCCAGATGAAGCGGCCTGGTAGGAGACCTGGCTATTGCGTTGCATGTTTGATAGATCGCCGCTAGATGGCGACATGCGGAACGAGCCATTGGGGGTCGGAGGGAGAAAACTGATGGCATCCATGTTAGGTTGAGGCACCGTTGTCGGGACAGGAACTTCCGGTACGGAGGGCTGAGGGGCCGCTAGCTGCGCCATTGGATGGGTTTTGTGGTCATCGGTAATCATGATGGGGTTTGACATGGCCTGGGCGATGACCCGGTCCTGGAAATCTTTGATGGTAAAGATGACGTTGAATCCCATCTTCTCGCCGTGGTGTCGACAATAGCAGGCAATGCGCATCGGCGCATCAATCTGCATGGCCCCGTTGGGCACAACGGGCTCGGGTCGGCCTGTAGGGTCCATAACACCGCTGAGAGGCTGCCACTCCTTGACTTCCGAGGTGTTAAAGACTATCACACGACGCTCTTCATCCTGGCTCCAGAGCTTCTCTTCATCGGGTTTCTTGATCTTTTTCCGCGCGGCGCGCTTGCGCTCTCTGGTAATGCAGCCCTGACATATTCGCACGTCACCTCCGTTCTGAGGTGAGTTCTCCTCGTCATCCAGGGGAGGCAGGTAGCCTTGGGAATGTGAGGCGGCTCGCTTGAGTGCATTCTCCCTCATGCCAGGCCCATCCATGGCGCTGGTGCATACTAGCGTTACTAAAAGTTCGAGCATGTCCGGCGACCTCTCAGGGGTTGGCTTTGCGAGCAGCTTGGGCTTTGAAATGGTGTGAGCTGGAAGGTGAAGCTTGGTAACTCCAGGTGGTAGAGGCGTGAGGGTCATCTTGATTGGAATCTGGGTCTCGACTCGCGACTTGAGAGGTGTGGGCAAGATTCTGAGCTCACATCGCCCGGTAAAGTTGAAGGGGGCGGGCATTGACATCTGTTGCGGCATTGGCACAGCTTGGCTCATCTGACCGCTAAAATGAAGGGGCGTGGGCAAGACATCGGGTGCAGACTGTGCCGCCAGACTGTTTGCCCACATGGAATGTCCATTCAAGCCTCCGTTGACGACGCCAGAAAAATCGGTTCCATGGTTGGGCGAAGGTGAGTTGAACATGGCCGCCGGTGATCCATCGTGGCTCATAACCATATTTGACATGGGTGATACTTCGCGGGATCCTGTTGTTTTTAAGGCGTTCATGGCTGAGGATACTGAGTATTGCTTCCAGACTGTCAGTAAAAGGGCAGACTTGACACTTGAGGATTGAAACAACGTACAGAGGGGGCCTTGTGATGCAACGACTTCTTCTTTTTGGGAGTCGCCTCCTTGCTAGGGCTGTTTGTGTTGATCGTGGGCATTTCGGGCGAAGTGATTGAAGTTTGTCCGCCATTTGCTGTCTCTGGGCTGCTGGAAGCGCTCTCAAAATCAAAGGTCCGGTCGAGGAAGGTATCATCGTGATCGGCAAAGTTATAGATGCCATCCAGGCTAGAATCGCCAGGATCCCGACCAAATGCAAAGGCAGCGTCATCGTCACCAAAGGTCGAGAAACCTGGATTGCCCCATTCCATCTTTACATCGCCGTCGTCCATCATAAGAGCATCAACCGGGTTGACAGCCGTCTTGGAAGAGGTGGAACTGCCAGTGCGCTTCGACGAGGCAGACTCGGAGGAGGAATCCTGGTATGATCCGTTTGGAGAATCGGGAAAGGGCGCCCGCGTGAGATCTTGGGGAGAGAGAAAGGCTTTCGGGTCGGTGCCACCGAGCGATTCGAGGGTCTGGAGAGTATCTGGGCTGTTGGAAAAGTCGAATAGGTTTGAAGCGCCGAGCTCGTCATCGGAGAAGTCGTTGAATTCACCGCCCGACATAGCAGCACCTGCGATGAGAGGGCTGCCCGGGCCGGTGGGAGCGGGTGTCATGACCAGCGAAACGAAAGACGGGGCGAAAGACGGTGGAAGATCGATGTGGCTGTGGTGGTGTTGAAAGGAGCAATTGAATTTGGTGTCGCGGATTACAGTCGAGTTCGCAGGGGAGGATTCGGCGGGACTGTCAAGACATGGACACAGACAATCTCGATTATGGATGTGATACGAGAGGTAGAGGCGAGGCTGTTGATGGAAGCCCTGACTTGGTCTGTTCAGAGGGGAAGATGCGTCGGGTAAGATGGGTGTTGATCGATTTCGAGAGAAATCCGTGGATGTTGGGGGCACGGCGCACGCGAACACAGCGGGCACGGTCGGTAGATCGGCCGGTCGGTCAGTGGGAAAAAGAGACGGTCAGGGTCGCCAGCTGTCGTCACCCCCTGGTCGAGGTCCGTCCCTACGGTCAAGGGACAGGCGATGGGCAGAGTATGAGCGGGATTCGATGTCGTGATGGCGATGTTTCGTATACGACAAGAAGGAGGATGTTTCGTGGCGGGGGGGAGAGGAGATGGGAACAGGCCCTTTCAGTAATGAAAGACGAAGAGATGGGATTAATTGATGCGATGGTCCTGGGCTAGAGGCTGCTAGTTGGTAAAGCGAGTGGAGGTCGCAGGCATCTGCTGGCTGGCTCTCTGGGCGCTCTGTGTGTCTCTCTCTGGTGCTATTCCCCTCTGGGCTCGTCTGTGGCCGGCGACAAGAACAAGAGGCCAAGTGGGAGCGAGAAAGAGTGTGTGCTGGAGGAAGTGGGCTAGGTTCACTTTAGCCTCCAACTGGAAGTGACCCGGGCGGGGACAGGTACAGAGGTACAAGAGTCTTGTCAGTGAGGTGGGTCCGTTGTCGGCGATGGACAGTGCGGTTGAGGGTGGCTTTGCACGCAAATGTCAGCATCAAAGCACACAGCCATACAGTATGTCATGAATCTCGCACGTATCGGGGCTGTGCGTCTGCTCTTCCTCTCGAGTCCTCCCTCCCTCGCAGACTGGCCAGGATGGATGCAGCCAGGTACCAATCCGCGTCTAGATTGCGCGTGTCGATAGATTGAATGCCCTAGAAATCCGTGTGCATATGGTCAAAGACAAAAGCCAGCCAGACCGACACTGATAAACACGGCCCAAACGCGCAGCGTGTACCCAGATACTCGGCCAGTTTACTTGTCCACCTGATGACTGTGCTGTCTTCACCTCATCTCTCCAACCTACAACTCGGCGGCTACTCTAGTAGATTGGCCCGGATGGGATTTGCTGCAAATTGGTGGGAGCGGGGAATTCAGATGGCCGCCGTGATCCCTGTACGTACTGTATCAAGAAGCTCAGCACCACAGCCAGAGAGGCCGCACGCATTACGCAAGCTGTGACTCTTACCTATCTATTCAAAGAGCAAGCAAAACGCCGTGTAGATTCCCCAGATCCTAGCAGATAACCGTGCTAGTCTAATATAAACTGCGTGAATCACGGGGGTTTCCCAACGACTACGGAGTTTATCGCTGAGCCGTGCTTACTCGGTGGTTAAATGCCTAGCAACGATACGGTGCCTGCAGTAAGACGGTGTCGGTATAACAGCCGTGTTAATACCTTCCTTCATCGCCTTGACTTGAAGAGACGCGGCGCTCCCACGGGGGCATTATCATGGGACAACCCCGGGCGTCTCGTGCTGCCCGCAACATCAACGTGCCTCCATCTCATGCCATGCCACGCCGTTGCCTCTTGTCACACACACACACACGCAGTCTCAGTATAAGTGGGGTTTGAGACACTGATCAAAGTGGGTTGGAGGCATCATCCACACCTAAAGACCCTGTAGATCCAATGGATCGCTTCTTGCTCCCTTCCCATTCCCCTGGAGTCTCCGCGATACAGACGAATCACGTTGAGTCAAGCCTCAATTGCGACTTTGGAGAGGCTCTCCTTTTGGAGCACCAGCCCCCTCCTCCTTGCTTGTGCAAGCCTCCATCTACTAGAGTCTCTACCCGGGGCTGTGTGTGCGATTACTGTAGGTGGGAGCAAGCTCCAGCTTTCCCCAGGCTTTGCGTAACAGTCTCAAAGAGGAAATCGGGGACGCATCTGCATACCTCAACAAACTGCAACGGCCCTGGTGGTCTTGTCCTTCCGTGTCATCCGTAGGCGATGACGACGATGACGGCTTGTTGGACTGGCAGAGGCCATTACTGGGAGATGAGGACACAATGTCCATCTCAGCGTGTCAGTCTTTCGATATTCGGGTTCCAAAGGTTTGAGTGCGAAAAGGGAACTTGAGAGGAAGATGCCGGGTCGCATTGTGCGATAACAGCAGGCACAGCAACGCTAAAGCGGCTTCTTATCTCAGCATGGCCATGGTAAAAGTTTCTTTTGTCGAGCAATGTTGTCTCGGTTTCCCTCTTATTCTGCTTCAACAGCGAATGCTACAGCCGCCACATGGGCCGCCACCACGACCGCGCTGGTCCCCTTTCTATTCCCCCTTGCGTATGCCCTCATTGCCCAGATGCAGCAGCCAGGAGGATGTGTCATCTCGGGTCGGGCAAAGCATATGCGAGGCCAATCACATATCGCCGAGACCGCCTCGAGTTCCTCGCGCGTCCTTTTTTCATCCTGCCATGATTGCCATCCCACAACGTGCGGGCGTCTGCGCCCTCGCCTCTCGTCGAGAACCTGCGAGTGTCTGATAGACGCTGAAATCTCGACAAGCATTGGCCAGCAGGGTTATCACGCACAGCCGTTGTCTCGTGGCGTACGCAAATGCCGTATCATCAAGGTTATCGACACTACCACATCCAGGACAGCCACCGAGTTTATTTGTCTTGCCAGAAACACGCGGCGAATGCCTTGAACTTGGAGAATAAGGGTCGTTGTCTTTGTGGCTTTTCAATGCGGTAGTTGTCAGTTAAATTGGATATCAAGCCAATGTCTGACTTGGAGTCGATATCTAAACACCAACCAACATCCCACGCTCGCAGATCAGGTCACAGACACCAGTCGAGTTCCTCTGAAATCTTGACCGCTGAGCCGCAATGTCGATGATTGCCCGGCATGTTTCCGTGACTTATGCTGCGAGATTGTGGCAGGATCCCTACCTGTAAGGCGCACTTACACATACCTCGCCAACCTCCCGAGCACACTAAAGTGTGGTGCTGCCACCAGCAAACGCTCTGTTGCATCCTACATTGGATCCGGACACGAGAATGCGACCTTGGTTTATCTGCCCCTGTGGCCCTGCGGCATTCGATCTCTTACATACACAGCATCTTGATCAACAGGGTCGACGTCGATAACGGGCCTCCACCATCAAGTTGCTCTCCATCCATCACGGCCCACCCCCGGCGAAACCTCGACAACAAAACGCTCACCTAACCTTGCCTTTTCTCCCGCGGAACCGATTCAATCAAGAAAAGGTAAGTTGGCTTGGATACATAGGTAAGCAACGGGGCGCTCCCCGATTGTCACTCTGACATCACCCTCAGCCTATGAGCTCAGTGGTGCCATCCCCCGTATCCCCCGTTTCTTGGTCCCCTCAATTGATGTCTCGGGATCGCCAGCCCGACTTCGGTCGTTATCGTTTCGCCCCCGATCTTGCCAACGGCCCGATCTAGACACACGGGCCGCCTCTAGCTCGGTCGGGTCCTCCGTTTCATCAATGCTGCCGCCGAGTAACGGTGCTTGTCCTTTGCATGATCGTCTCCGGGCTTGCGCTTGCTCCTCTCGGTGTCGGAGAGGAAAATATCGCAACCTCGTCCTCGGCTAGACGAACAGGCATGTTCAGAAGTAACTCAGAGTTTGTTTTTCCCTCCGTTGATGCGCTTGCAGAGCTACGATGTTCCCCGAGCCCGACTTGTCAAGGTCCGGGTTCCCGACAGCAAGCCTCGTCGTTCGATTCCCTAGAATAGAGGCTGGTCTAGCCACTCCAAGACGGGCAATTTCTCACCTGAATGTCACTGAACTGCCGCTACAGTCCAGACTGGTTTCGTTGCCAAGTTCAGCCGTCAACACCAGCCCCTCGTTATCAAAATACAGCATGAGATGTACACCATATCCCACCCCCGTGGATCTAGGACCACCAACTTCCGGCTTCTCTTGCTGGTGCCTAGAATACTAGTAGCCAGTTTATGACGTGCACATGTGAATGACCCAGTAAACTCCTTTGAGCGTGTTGAGATACACCCGAGTCATCACGCAAGGCAACACATTGACCATATTCTCAGCGGGCCAACCTATCCATAGAAAACTACACCTTCAATTGCCAATAGATGCGAGCAACAATCACATGACAAGACAGAGTCATACAAACTGCCTCCAGTTCCGTTTATGTGGAGCCAACGCACCAGTGTAGGTAGGTATCATATAACAACAGCAAAACGAAACAACATGGAGATGAGAAGAACCCCGACCACCAAGAACAGGCCGGCAACCGAGTACAGAATAATCTCCTCCCACGTCCAGACAACCGCTAAGTCCACGATCCGGTCCGAAAGCACAAAAGCGTCACATGGACCTACTCAATATAGTCAATCCGTATATCCCAGGCTTAGTCATTTACAAAGAACCTCTTCTCCTCGAAACCAGGTACCAGGTCACATCTTGGCCCCGTTGACCGCGAGCCGATCCGCTGCAATGTTGCCCCGGTCCGCCGCGTGCCCCTTGACCCATTGGAAGTAGGTCGCGCCGCCGGCCTTTGTACGCTCTTCCATCAGGGCCAGCACGTCGCGGATGATGTCCTGGTTCTTGACGTTCTCACCCGTCGCCGTCTTCCAGCCCCGTTTCTCCCAGCTCAGCGCCCATTGCGTCACGCACTTGATCGAGTACTGGCTGTCGCTGTAGATCTGCACCGCCTGCTCCAACGGCGCGATCTCGAGCGCCCGCTGCATCGCCATCAGCTCGGCGCGCTGGTTCGTCTGCAGCTCACCGGGGAGCCGCTCCGAAAGGTTGCGCGGGTCGTTGGTGCCAAAGAAGACGCCCAGTCCGGCCCGGGAGCCGGCTTGGCCGTTGGCGAGGCTGCTGCCGTCGGTATAGATCTTGAGAATGTCCTCGCCGGGTTTCGCAGTTGTCTCCTCCGTCGAGGCCTCCTTGGCCTTCTTGGCTGGCCGCTCCTCAGTTTCGAGCTCGGCCACGGGCTGTAGTTTGCCCTCCTCGCCCAGGGCCTCAATGGCATCCCGGTTGCCAAACTGTCTGATGTAATCCACAGCCTCTATTCGTGTCGCGAAGCGTTTGTACTTTGGGCCCTTGATGCCTTTGATAGCCTCCGAGGCCTCTGCCCAGTCTGTGTAGATGCCCGTGGGTCTACCCACTGCCACCGCGTAGAATTTGTCTGGCCCTCCCGTCGTTGAGGCTACCTTCTTTCCGGCAACAAAGTCTTGGGCATCTTGGATTGAAACGAATGACTTGACTGGGCACACCAACCCATTAGCTTCCTGCATTCTAATCCAAAGCTCTTTTCACCTAGGTTTACTCACAGACCGCACCCTTGAACCCCGCCGTCTCCTGTTGACACTCGGTGTATGTCAGGTAGACGCCAGGGTGAAACCCAGCCTTGACGGCGTAGTATTTTTGCACATTGTCCATCTTCCGCTTCTTGGACGACGAGCCCGTGGCACCCCCAGCCCCAGCCCCAGGGGCGCTCCTTTTCTTATTCATCTCGGCGTATGCTTCGTCTCCGAGGTCTGCGTAGCTGCTGGTGCTTTTGCGTGGATCGGCCGACGTGGTAGTGGGGTTGCTGAGGAGGAAGTTGAAAATCGACAGGTCAGTAGCTCCTCTTCTCGCTGCATGCTCATGCGGCCCGGCCGGCACCAGCGAAGAATTTATATGCCAGACGCGAGGGCGCGGGGCTTCTTTGCTACTGGTTGTGAAGCTGTACAAGGTCGTGGTAGCGGAGATGTCGCAGCGATGGGTAGCACGAGGCTGAAGGCGGCGGGTAGCGAGTCAAAGAAGACGCATGGCGGTCGTCAAAGGGGAAAAGGACAGGAAGAGGACAAGAACAAGGACGCCTCTGCTTGTCTTGTTGCTACAAGCCCCACGCTGCTGCGGGTTTCTTCGTTAATCGGTTTAGCCGCGCGTCACTGCAAATAGAAGAGAGGGTTGCAAGTTCAGGGTGCAAGATGCCAGGTGCCAGGTGCAGAGGGCAACGAGCAACTTTGATCTCCATCAAAGAGGGGCAGCCTCTGCCTGGGCACCCAGGCCAGCAAGGGTTCTCCAACTCCCTTGTCCGCTTTAACGCATACGACCTCTTTGGTCGTCGTCCTTTTCACGTTTGGAAATCTAAAAGAGTAGTTGGGCAATAAAGAAAACGTCGATTGATGCAAATTACATATCTGATGTGCAGCCAAGGAAGCTCCCCTGGGTGCCTCACCATCCTCCAAGCCCTCCCTAGCCAGGCCCAAGTTATTGTTACAAAATACCGCCAACGTCCGTAACCCCATCTCTCACCCAGGCCATAAAGGATTATCTAAATCCTTTGTTTGTTTTCCAGCCAATGCACCAGCTGAAAGCAGGTCCAAACAACATTCCCTACCAGGCATAAGGGGGTAATCATGTCATCAAGCTTCATCGCCATGACCCATGGCCAACGTCGTGTAGCACGTAATACTCTATCAATACTCCTTGAGCGCTCCGCCTTTCGGTCCGGGACTGATTCGGCTTCTCGTCTGAAGCCACGGAGCCATTGAGTCTCACATCGACCTCGGAGGTGGTAATCCTAAACATGAGTGGTGGGTTCAAGAGAGGGCAGGTCTGGTACGCCGTCGCGTTCCCATTCCCAAGCCATCAAGCTCCAGTTGAGCTCTCGTCTCCAGAAGAGTCCCAGCCCTCGTCCACCTCCATCCGGACGATCATCCGAGCTCAGTCCTCCGCTGCGAGCCATGTGCGTAGCGAATACTGCCTTGCCCATTCGAGAATGGAGTATGCCCATTGAGCATGACACACAAGGCTCGTGCGTGACGTAGAGCTCCAGTCCATGGCAAAGATAGCCGTCCTTATTCGGGTGCTCCTGCTCATAACATTGCTTCTCTATCTCGAGGAGCGGGCCGTCCTGGAAGGCGTCATACTCCAGGTCGTGAGCGTTATAGGGCAGGCCGGCGACCCGTCTTTCATGCCGGACTAGCTTCTGGGCCACCATACTGATGGCGCGAACGACGCAGTGCGTCATGGGATTGCTGGCGTCTCCCAGCACGCCGCACTCCTGGTGCCAGCGAGCGTCTCCTGCAAGCCCTACAAGTTCAGTCTTACCTCCATCTCTCTGGACAACCACGGCCCCAATCGCTTCACCGATTCCGGCTTCCTTGGCCTGTAAAGCGACACGGTGAGCCAATGCCATCCAGACCGAGGCGTCCTCCTTGATCTCTTCGGTTGCGCGGGCCACCATGCTAGGGTGTGGGCCAAGAGGGTTATTCTTTCGATAGACTGTAGGCCAAAACTGGGAAGACCACATTGCTGCCTGGACTTGAGACGTCGGTGCAAGAAGCGGGATTGGAATCGTTTCGATGAAAACCTCTTTCTCGATACCTTCGATGTCACACAAGACCCCAGAAAGCTCCTCCCGGGTGAAGTCTTTGACTTCTCCGACAATGATGTAGATCCAAGTAGACTTTGCAGTGTGAATCTGACGGCCTACAGACGTATCGTTCATGAATTGTGTCTTGAGATGGGCAGGTAGATCGGCGGGTTTGGCGCATCTGCGAAGATGAGGTAGGGGGTTAGCGCTATTATCATCAGGTCGCATGTTACGCAAAGCCCTGGTAGAATGTCAGTAAATGTTACAGCCAATAGTCGCTTGAGCATGAAACGGCCGGAAGCTGGGGGCTGACGAACGTGATGACCTCGTTGGCTTGCTTGGTGGGTGCTCGTGTGATGAAGGCATGGGTGATTGTGTGATCTTGCCGGACTTCTTGAGTTGTTTTGAGTGGAATCAAAACACCGCGCCGAAGATGGTCTTTCTTTAGGTCATCGACCAAAGGGTTCGGGGCAACCTCAGCAGGCCCGCGAACCTCGGGCTTGGTGGGCTGAGATACCTCACCTTGCTCGGGTGCAGGCGAGGCTCCCCCGGTTACGTCGGCGGTGGTCATGTTTCTCCTAAGCAGGCGGGGGCTCGCTCACTAAGCGATCAAGCTATCTAGAGTTAGGGAGGAAACCATAGGGTTCGGTCAGGTCGTTGGAACTTACGGCTTACGATACTGCCTTTGGCAACTGTAGAGTGAACGCGCAGGTGCAGTCTTGATGCAGCGGCGGAGAAGAAGATGGCGAGGTGCTTGGATGACAAAACGGTTTGTTCGGAGGAAGCAAGGCGTAAGTTTTGAGGATGAGAAGAAGAAGAAGAATCAGCGGTAGTGGTTCCAGAAAAGAACCGTTGGTAGTTAAGCCAGCTGAGGCTTCGGACGAAAGAAGGTGCAGTCTTGGGACGGAAGGCAGGAGCGCACCACACTCGCTTGATGCTCCTACTGGAGCTTTCAGTGGCAGCCTGTTTACACTCTTCTGGCGATCTAGTCAGTGAATACTCTCAAACTCATATATTACCAGGTGGACTTGGTAGGGTAGGTAGACAGAGCTGCTCTGTACTCACTTGACTGCGCCTTCTGAGGACCAGCTACCTTTGAAGGGGCGAGGTCGGAATCGAGAGTTGTGGGTATTTAGGTGAGGAAGATGAAGAAAGCCAAGCAGCTAATCCAAGCAACGAAGGCTGCGGGGTCTTGGTCTGGATTCTCGATTCAGACCCAGAGCCAATGTGGTTGAGAGCTGAGGCTTGGACACTGCTGACAGCTGGCAGGCGAAATTGTCGGGTAGGTAACCGCCAGAGAATAAAGCCAATGATCAAGGATCTGTTTGCTGGACTCTTGCAATAGCTGCTCAATGTCCTGGGTATTAGGCTTAGGTTTCAATAGCAAACGCGGCACGCGAGTCAGCACCGGTGCTCTATTTCCCTGGTGAATTGCACCCCTTCACTGCGCAGGCAGAATCTTGAAAAGGCCTGCTACAAACAGTGCCTTTCTGCGATCGCGAGCAGCTTCGGTGACGCTTTTCACTTCTGATGCTTCTCCTCTAGGCGCAGTACGCATGAATAGAGGAGTCCCTGAGCTAGCATGCCTCGTGCACTCGCACCTTGCTTTCCCGGTTTACTGTAATTCCGCCGGCTTGTGAATATCTAAAGTTGACGATGAGTTCTGTCGAGTGGATCTCAGATGTGGCGGGGACCCTGCATGAGTGGCTACAGGGTACATGCAGATTCTCCAGCCACACTTACCCTGTAAATGTCAACGGCTTTGAGCAGCGATCTTTCGACATCCATCAAACTTCCTTCCCAACCCGTCTAAAACCTACATAAAAGACGTGCTTCTTTCATTGTTCGTGGTTCTTTTGTTCTTTGCTGCCTCCTATAATGCTTAAATTATATAGTATCGACAGGATCCTGTCTGACAAGGGAGAAGTCTCTTTCTTTGTAGGTGACCAACTACGAATATCATGACAACACTCAATCAGGCTCGGCACACCACGGTAGCAATAACACCAGCCTTGCCAGCAGAACTCAACCTCATATTATCCGGCATTTGGGAATCATGTCGGCTTCGCGATCTCCTCTTCCGCCTACACCAACCCCGCGTCTCACTTACGACTCTTTAGGTCGAACTACAGGGCATGCCCCAATCTCACGATGAGTATCAGGAAGTATTGCCGTCGCGGGGTACATATCGTGCTGCCTATTATGGAAATTCTCTCTATGGCATCTCCATGCGTCCATCATGCAGAAAATGTGACTCCGCACAAAGCATCTGGTGGTGCCGCCGCGCCGGCGCACCTCCCAACCGATCGAAAGGGGTGGGTTGCCCGGCCATGTGAATAGCAGATGAGGATATATGGTTGTTCTTTGGGCGTCGGTGCCTAAGCGAGGTATCCAAATTGACGAGACATCTAGATAAGTGAGGCGTCCCAGTCGCCGAGCCCCAAGACACGAGTTGTTATTTCGAGAATGTTACAGCCTACCTAGGTAGGAAAATACGAGCCTAGTAGCATTACACGCTGTCATATCAGTCGATTCCACCTACACTGCCCAGTTCTTTCATCACGGATTTTGAGGCCCGGACGATTAGTGCCAGTCGATCGGGGCCTCTGGGACAGATCTCCGGCCCTAGCAAGGGAAATTCTACCGGCTGACATACGCGTTTAGGACGAGGCTCACTATTCTTGGCACTTCAACAGTACCGCTGTTCTTACATTAACTTTCTGTCTGCGTTTCAATATCAAGGAACGATCGTTGAACACGCCCGTTAAGATGAGACACATGATGCTGCCACGTAAGATCATGACCCAATTAGTTGATCACTGGGGCGGCAGACCAAGACATTGTTTCAGCCCTCCCGGATAATAATCAGCAAAGGCTGAGGTTGGTTATGAAGAGCTTGCATGGTCGTTGCCGGGCATGGTACCACGTATTGCTGACCAAAGCTTACCGCGATATGTAACAATGCCACGCTTGACTGTGACTTATGCGTTGCACCGTTCTCACATGATATCAAGGCCCGTCAATAAAGAATCAAGCAAGGGCCCAGCTGAGTTACGGTGACATGGCCTATCGGGACCATCCCCGCCTTGGCCTGTGCCTCGGAGCATCAAATTGACAACACCTCGATGAAATGCTTGTCCAGGATCCCATTACCTCGAAAAGGGCAAGGTCAAGAGTAAAAAGGGGAACAGCCATGAACTCGTATTGAAACTCGACACGGACAAGGACAACGTCAAGGCTCCCAACTCGTGTCATGTGCCTACGTTGAAGCTTTGCTCGAACGATATCAGAGCCAGTGCACCGGGGAGACAAAGGCGACTAGGGATCCTTCATTACGCTTGTGCACCCACGGGAGGGCTATGGCCGATGGAATTCGTGCCGTATCATGGAAGCCAAAAGGGAGGAAATGGTTGATGGTCGGCGGAGATGCTATGCAGGATGATTGTCACATTACAGTGCTTGGCCGCCTGAAGCAGTGACAGACGGAGAAGGGAAACATACTTCCGACGGTCTGAGATGAAGTGCCATTGAGGCTTGGAGGCAGAACGAGCGGCTGAGAGATTGACTCAGCATTGAAAACTCACCTAGCTTGCATGAGAAACAAGACGCGTCCTGCAAGACGCCCGAGTCTTACGAATATCTCAAAGGTAATTTCAACAATAGAAACACAACACAGCAGATAAAGGTGGGGGAGATATAACCGCTGGCGTTGTTCCTTATGCATTCACCCCTTTTGACTATTTTCCACAGGGCACTCTGTTGTTGTTGGTGGTGGGTTTCCCCCGCAGCAGGCGAGATCGGAGGGTGCTCAGCTAGCGATGACTCTTTTGCATCAAACTTGATGGAGCTGGGACCTTGCTCGAGAGCTTCCAGTGTTGGAAAAGAAGGCCCTGGACCGCAGTAGTGCGACGTCTTTTGAAGGAAGAGGGCCACCTGGGCTTGACTCGATATGGCCTAGAGACGCAGATGTGGAGGATGGGATGGCACTCTAGCTACAGAAAGGTCTAGGATGCCCTGGCTGCATTTTGTTGCGAACAGATTGTATTCTATTACCGTCAGTTGTACTACGTAGTAGGCTTGTTGGCCAATGCATCGAGACGGGAGTGAAAATTCAATTGTTGGTTGGAATTGTAACGAGTCAAACCCATTGCTATGCGCTGCCTTGCTAGTTTTTCCCACGATCAATGATTATTGTGTGGCCATGTGCCGACTTGCGCACCACCTCGTATGTCATCTGGAGCTTGTAAAGGAGGGCGATGATGATCAATTCCCCAGCGCCCCTCAGACAACAAGACAGGACCTCAACAAGCGAAAGGAGGGCGAGCGAGGCGAGCGTCTCGGTGAGCTTGGAGCACTACGAGGGTCTGACGCCCAGTAAATGGCCGGCGTGGAGGGAATGGGATGGGCGATAGGCTCATGGGCCCGCGCGCCACCGCGGTGACCCAGCCGGGGATGGTCTCTTAAGGGCTGGGTGGGCCAAGGGTTTCTTACCACTGGTAGGTAGTAGGTAATAGCCTGTACCAGTTGAAGGTGTGCTTGGCGAAATTTGGGGGTCAGCTTTGGAGTCGCGGACTAGCGAATCCGAGACCCTCGAAACTCGGCCGCCGGGCTGGGGTCCTGCTTGACGGGGCGCATCCGATGGGCGCGTGGAGGAGGCTTCCCAGCATCAAGCATCTTCCGCACTTGTGAAGCCGCCAGATACAAGTCACATAACATGGATGCCATGCCGTGGGATATTCGGTACATGTTTCCTTCAGCAAGGCCCAGCTGAACGTAAACCCCGTGGATCTCGGGACCCGGGGATCTTTCTTGAGGGGGGGCGATATCTGAGCCTTTCTCCTTTAGCCTAAACCACCACCCATCTAGATTGATAGCATGAACCTATCCATTGCGTGCGGAACGTGCATCCGTGAAAGGGGTACCAGATACGGCTGAGAAGGGGGGGAATGCGACTTGGGATCTGGATGCAAGGCCGTAGTGCCGCCTTGCACCTGGAATACACGTAGGCACGCATGTGAGATGCAATGGATGAGTGAGATGGGCCCAAAGTACAATGATGTAAGTCGACCAGGAGGCTCCAGAGAAACTTGGGCGCAGCGCCACCAAGGGCGACGAGTCCACGAGCGCAGCGACACCATCCAAGCTGGGAAGTATGGACGGCCAGCAGACTTTGGCAGAGGGCACATCTGCCACACCAAAGCTTGGTCAACGGACGGTACATGTATGGTTAGACCTTGTCTGAAACCTTGAAGCTATCTTCGACACCTCTGCGTTCGTGGCAGCCTTGGGTCTTGGGCATTACTGGCCTATTTTACCTGAGCTCCTGGTCGTCAAATAAACCGCCCGCCACGGATCATCGACCACCTCACATCACCTCACATCACCTCGTCGCTCTCCTGATATCGCTGAACAACCCCAGCGGACCCCGTCAGGGCAACGGAGATAGCCAAGCAACCGACTTCGAGGCCGCCACTATATTACCTGCTCGGTGCTTTCTTGACCTGCACAAGGGCCACCCCCCGATATTCTGATGGACACAGCCTAGGCCAGTGACGTATCGCATACAAACACGACGAGCAAGAGAACAGGAAAAATAGCAGCCTGCAACGAGCCCACGCATCGGTATTACATACGTTTGATGTGTGCCAAGCCTTACGAGCAACGACAGGAATAGACGTGAGCCCAGCAGAAGGCGGAAACGAGGCAGACCGCATCGACATCCCTTACACGTAACGTTATTCCGACCACGTCGAAAGCAACCATACCCAGCAACACGAAGCAATCATCAATCGATCGACTCACCGACTACGAGCCTTTTTGACACGACAGAGGGCAAGGGCTTTGACGACGAAGCTCCCATCTTTGCTCAACAATTCCCAAACGAGGAAAAGTGTCTGTGTCTAATCCTCCGTCATCTCTCATTTTCAACCTGAACCACCCCCTCCTCTCCAACTACTTTCAACAACTTCCCGTGGGAGTTTAGCCCAGCCAAGCCCAGAAGTGCTACCTACACTTTTTAGGGTCCTGCATACACCTGGATACCTGGGCTGCCCCACTGCGACTGGCGGCACGGCACCACCGAGTCCACCAACGAAGCCTCCATTATTTGCTGCAACCAGCTCGTAGCTACAGCCTCAAAGCAACAAGCGACAGGAAACGCCACTAGCCTCCTCCCGTCTGCCTCCAAGGGCCCCCCCGCGCCGCAGAGACGCCCACAACCTAGCGCCGCCCCAAGAAATAGCATCATCAGTGCCCCAAGAGAAGCCTTATTAGAGGAGCCCACTGAGGAGCCCTGATCGGCCATTTTGTGACTGAACCTCCAAGCAACCAGACCCCTGCGTCCCACTGCGCCTGCGCACCACGCCCTCCCAGCAAGCCGGGCTGTAATCCTTGTCGCTGGATTGGACAGGCCAGCCACTGACTCTCCGTGGTTACCTCCCGCAGTGAGCGACTCATCGCTCGCCGTCACCTCTCGCTCGGGCCCTGGACTTGGTTTGCGCGCCGAGTCTCCCTTGTTGCTCACCCAGATGCCTTCAGCAATTCCGGTGACCCCAGCAGGTACGTACACAACTAGGGTTTTTGAGTGTCTTGACTCCTTGTTTCTTGCTGCTCTAAGCTTCCTTTCTCTTTTATTATCCATCCGTACTGCACGTCCCCCTTACTCATCTTTCTTCTCTTCGTATTGTTATTCTTGATACAATTACAAAGACTACTTCTTCCCTCTATCAAACACGCCTTGTTCATCTATATCCTGCATTGGACTACCCTGCTCTAGCGACTGTGCTCTCTCCTACTGTCGCAAACAGCTCCACCGTCTGAAAACACCAAGCATATATACTCATACCATAATCTAGACGCGGGTCGCAAACAATCGAAACAGTCTGCACTGGCAAAACTTGTCATGCATAGTCTCCTTGGTATATCACCGTTGTCCTCGCCAGCCCTGCCTGCGGCGTCCTCGTCATCTGCGCCGAAATCAGCGCCCGAGTCTGATCAACTTCCTCCAACCTCTGATCCTAGCTCGAACCCCGCGAACCCGAACAATTACGCTGTTCTTCCTCCTCCTGCCGACGATGACCATCTTCCTCCACCTCCTCCTCAAGGCCACCACCATCCTTCCTCCTTGGCTGTGGCCCTGCGAGCGATGAACGATTTGACAGAAACCCCCACATATGCGCGTAGCGTCACATCCACAGCGCCCAGCTCGCCACGCATGTAAGTGCCGTCATATTTTTTTCCGTCCTGTCGGTGTTGCGAACCACAAATCCACCGACTTCGGCCCTTTTAACACCGACGATCCCGCTTGGAGATAGTCCCCCGCGCTGACACACAGAAAATAGTCCTCCAGTGCGACAGAATTCCGGAAGCCAAACACCGCGAGTGCGACCGCATGCCACAACGCTCAACATCCCGGGCATGACCCGTTCGCGGGTCTCCCCCGATGGAAGAATCCCCCACCGCGATGTCGCCGCCAAGCTGGTCATCATAATGGTTGGTCTGCCAGCTCGAGGAAAGTCGTACATCACAAAGAAGCTCCAGCGATATCTATCCTGGCAACAGCACGACTCACGAATATTCAATGTCGGCAATCGGAGACGTGTCGCCGCTGGCCGCAAGGTTTCTGTGCATCCAAAGCTGCACCCAGAGCCAGCCCACCTCGACCCTCCCGTGCATGCCGCTTCCATCCTGCTCAATGGCGGTCCTGCCCCGCCGCTTTCTCCAGAACAGGCGGAGCCTGATATGCTGGACCTCAATGAGTCTATGTTCAAGGACAAGTCTGAGATGGACCAATCAGCTACATTCTTTGACCCCAAGAACGAGAGGGCCGCTGCCATGAGAGAACAATGTGCCATGGATACTCTGGACGAGTTGATGGACTACTTGCTTCTTCACGGCGGCGCTGTGGGTATTCTGGATGCCACAAACAGCACCATTGAGCGGAGACAAAACATTGTCAACCGCATCAAGAGACGCGAGCCCAAGCTGGGTATCCTCTTCATCGAGAGCATTTGCCAGGACCCTATGCTGCTCGAGGCCAACATGCGCCTGAAGCTTTCGGGACCTGACTATCGCGATAAGGATCCCCAGCAGTCTCTGCAGGACTTCAAGAAGCGAGTTTCTGCATACGAGAGCGCTTACGTGCCCCTGGGTAACTTTGAGGAGCAACACGACTTGCAATACATACAGGTACGCTCGCCTTGTTCGGCGTGAAAATGGGCATGTGACTAATTACTGGGTAGATGATTGATGTAGGCCGAAAGCTAGTCCAGCACCGTCTCAAGGGTTTTTTGAGCAATGGCATCAGTACCTATCTCGCTAGCTTCAACCTCTCTCCTCGAACAATCTGGATTACACGACATGGCCAGAGCGTTGATAATGAGCTCGGAAGGCTCGGTGGAGACTCACATCTGACCGAGGGAGGGCATTTGTACGGCCAGGCTCTTCACAGATTCATCACCCACCAGCGCCAGCTGTGGCTTATGGAACAGAAGAGCAAGATGGCACAGGCTTCTTTCCCTCCCACACCTGGCGACAACACTCCTCCTTACCCCGAAATGAACCGCGATTTAGACGACAAGAACTTTTGCGTTTGGACCTCGATGCTCGAGCGCAGCGTGGACACGGCCGAATACTTTGAGGCCGATGAAGACTACGACGTCAAGAACTGGGAATTCCTCAATGAGATGAACACGGGCCAGTTTGAGGGCATGACGTATGCCGAGATCGCCAAGAAAGAGCCTGAAGAGTATGCAAAGCGGTCGAAGGACAAGCTCAACTATATCTACCCTGGCGTCGGTGGTGAGGGCTACCTCCAGGTTGTCAGCCGCCTGCGCGACATGGTTCGCGAGGTTGAGCGCATCGAGGACCACCTCCTCATCATTGGACACCGCTCTGTGTGCAGGGTCTTGATGGCCTACTTTATGGACCAGTCCCTGGCGGACATCACAGACATGGACATTCCCCTGGGCATGCTCTACTCGATTGAGCCCAAGCCCTACGGCATTGCCTTCCATGCCTTTAGGTATGTCGAAGAGCAGGGCTGGTTTGAGGAGCTTCCCAACTACAAGCCGCAGAAGACTGCTCGCAACAGCGTCTAGGCCGGCACACTGGCGTCTACGACTTCCTCCCGGATTTATTCGGCGTGTACAACAACCTGTGTAATGGGTTACTGGACTTTTCCTTTCACAGCTGATTTCTTTTCTATGGCGTTCTCACGGGACACGAAACCTGATGATGATGCGCTAAAGGAGGGACTATCCCGCAGTATCAATGGAACGGAATGGCAACAACATACACAAAACAAAACAAAGGCGGGGCTGGCGTTTTCCGTTCGATTGATAAAGAGATACCTCTGATGGCATGGCACATTGTCTGCATCGGCTTGTTTGTTTTACGGTGTTTTGGTAATGCTTCTCCCTCGGGTTCGAAGGGAGATTGGAATTTTGATTTGTTTCGGTCGGTCCTGGTCGGAGAATACTTCATCACTTGTCTCTTTCAAAGTTGGTTCTCTTGACCGGTGGTGTTTCGTGTTGTTCTTTTTGTCCCCTGCTGTCTCCTCGCCGCGAGGCCATGAAAGGATTTGGGTCTGGGATGGGATGGGAATTAGAGACACAGTATAACGCTAAAGCAGACGGATATACCGCTCATGGGGAACATGAAGCCTTTTGTTTTTGACAAGATGGATCTTTTGCTACTTGTAGTTTATAAAGTTATGAGAAACCGCATTTCTCTACTATACTGTTCCATTGCGCATATGAAGAATGTTGATGGACAGTCGACTTGGGGTACTGGCCAAAAGATTCAAGACATATTTGCTCATTTTGATAAATCTTGGAGGTATATTCTTCAAAAAAGATGGAGCTATCTACCGTGCCCGATGGATAGACGACCTGAACGCCATGCAATGCCATACCATGTTCTTTTCACAAACCCTCTCTGCTTTTCTCATCCACGCAACAATATGACAAATAATTTCTCGACAAGTCCCCTACTTTTCCCTTGCCAGAACCATCTTCTCCCTCTCACTCTTGCGTCGCTCAAACTGCTTCTTTGTGTGACGACGCTCGTTCTCCTCGCGCCGCTTGATGCTCTTGAGCTCGTCGGACTTGATCTCGCCGGCCTTCTTGAGCACCTTGGGCACGTGGCGGTGACGGTGGATGCGTCGGACCTCGGGCATATGCTGGTAGCGCTCGATGAGGGCATCGTTGTACTCGAGGGCCTGGCGCTGGCGGGCTGACTTGATGCCCTCGCTGCGGGAGGCGTTGGCGCGCCAGAGGCGTACGTTGCCGTCGTCGGAGCCTGAGAGCACATAGCGGGCGTCGGGGGTCCAGCGGGCAGCCATGACACGCTGCATGCGCTTGGTGTGGTAAATGTCGCGCGAGTGGCCGCGGTCGCGGTTCCAAAGGCGGACGGTGCGGTCCCACGAGGCAGAGACGAGCTCTTCACCAGTGGGAGAGAACTCGACGTCCATCACGGCGGCGACGTGATCCTTGAGAACGTTGAGGGCGCGGTCGAAGCGGCGCATGTCGAAGAGGTAGATGTTGTGGTCCTCAGAGGCAGCGGCTAGGTTGAAGGCTTCCATAGGGGACCAGGCGAGGCGGTTGGTAGCGAACTTGAGGACAGTCTTTGTGACGGGGGTTGAGGTACGGAGGTCGTAGATGACGATGGAGCGGTCGTTGGAGCAGGATGACAGGACAGAGGTCTCGACATGGTTGAAGGCAACGTCGGTAATGGTGTCGACCGAGGTGGGCCAGCGGAGAATCTCGGGCGCAGCTGTATGTCGCTCGAGGTCGTAGATGGAGATCTCACTTGAGGCAGCGGCAAAGGCGTTCCGGGAGCGGTGATGCGACAGGCTTGTAAAGGCACCGGCGCCGAGCCACGAGGATATAGGCGACGCATCGCTGGGCGTGTTGTAAGGATCAAAGAGCTTGACCGTTCGATCGGCGGCACAGGTCAACAGCTTCTTATCGCGAGTCCACTCCATGCCCTTGACGATATTCTCATGCGCCGTAACGTGCCATATCTCGTCCCGGTCCGCCAGATCCCACACCTTGACGACGCCGTCACCGCTGCCGCTGGCAAAGTGCTCGAGCGAGTTCGGGTCCTTGGCGATGGAGTAGACGCCGTCGACATGACCCCTTCCTAGCTGACCGACAAAGGGCTGCGCGTGCATCCGCTCGAGCTTGACGGCATTGAGGGCTCGCTGGTACTCGCGTGCTCGCTCGAAAGGATGGAGGGCTGAGTCGAGGTTGCGGGGCTGCTTAGCTACATCCGAGCCGGCAGCTTGATGCGCCGACACGGAGCGACTGAGGGCCTTGATCTTCATCTTGAATGACCCGTAAAGTATGGAAATTTGGGCGAGAAAGGTTCGTTATCGGCCAACTTCCTTCTGTCGAGGCTGAATGATGGCGGGGATATTTTTTTCTTTATCGCATTCATTGATGCAGGCCGATAAGCGCCGGATTAGTAATATTCCGTTGCTGAGGTATCGATGCTTCGCATGTGCATGCCCGTCCAATGCGAGAGTATCAAACCGCATTGTCGCGAAAAATCGCCCTCCGTGTCCTTTGTTGTGCGCTACCTCTTGAAAAACTTATCTACCAAAGGCTGTTATCTTGCGCGAATTACCAAACATATCCTCGTACGGTCTCGCACCAATTTTGCCATCTCGAAAGCTCTGAGGCCCGCGGCTTCCAGTCAAAATGGATGGAATGGATTACGACCCTATGGCTATGGATGGGGAGCCGGAGCAGCCTCAAGTCAAAATCTCCGCTGTATGAGAGCACTCTGCGTTTTGTCTTGAGGAACCCAACTAATATGACTCGATGCGACTCAGGCCGACCACACACACGTCGATTTCGAGCTCTCCAAGACGAACCTCTCCTTTGCCAATTCCCTGCGACGAATCATCCAAGCAGAAGTCCCGACGATCGCGATCGACCTGGTGGAAATCGAGACTAACAACTCAGTGTTGGCCGACGAGTTCATCGCGCACCGGCTGGGTCTCATCCCGCTCGACTCAAATGGCGTTGGGGAGCTCAACTACTCTCGAGACTGTGACTGCGAGCAGTACTGCGAACAGTGCAGCGTCACGCTCACGTTGCACGCCAAGTGCACCTCGGATGAGATCATGAAGGTCTATGCGCGCGACCTGGTCGCCGACGGACGACATGCCAACTCAGTGGGAAGCCCGGTCATCACGGACCCCGAGGGCTTCGGGTGCCTAATTGCGAAGCTGCGCAGAGATCAGGAGCTCAAGATCAGCTGCATTGCGAAGAAGGGAATCGCAAAGGAGCACGCCAAGTGGATGCCCACTTCGGCTGTTGGGTTTGAGTACGACCCTCACAACAAGCTGGCTCATCTCGACATGTGGTTTGAGAACGACACAGATCCGGAAGTGGAATGGTGAGCACGAGTCGATTCTCCCGAACGAATGAGTAATGAGACGCTGACTGAACATCTCCAGGCCCAAGAGCAAATACGCTCAGTGGGAAGAGCCCCGACAGGAGGGTGAGCCCTTTGACTATGATGCAGTACCAAATCGGTTCTACTTTGAGGTGGAGACATCAGGAAGCATGGAACCAGACCAGATCGTGCAGAGCGGCATCCGAGTGCTGCAGCAGAAGATCGGCGCACTGCTCAAGGGCCTGGACCCGAGGAAGTACGGCGGCGACGAAGCCGAATTTGACGGGCCGCGAAGTCCCGACATGAACATGGACGGCGGCACCACCCCATGGCAGGACGGAGGATACACCACGCCTTATGGCGGCGGCGGCGGCGGCGGCGGCGGCGGCGGCGGAACGGCGTACGGGGGCGGCATGACGGCTTACGGGACAACACCCTACGGGCAGTCGTCGTGGCAGTAAGGAGAAGGGCGTTTCATGGGATTGGATCCTGGTTAATTCGTAATCAAATTCGGGGCTGGGTGGGTTGACTCGGTCTGGGGAGTCTGTACAGTTTAAAACAGCATAGCACGGTCGCAGAATGGATTCGTTTTGGAAAGCCAAGGGCTTAGACCGAGATCAAACATAAACCTTTATTGCCATGTTGACATCCCACCATCTCTATGTCGTCTTTCCGTTTTAGTATCCAGTCGTCTAGTTCTCCCTTCGTGAGAAGCTCTAACCAAGAGACATTTCGAAATGCCCAGCAAACGCCATCAAGAATGAACCCATCCTTGTGTTCCTCTGAGATCCAAAGAAATTCAAACGCCAAGATATGCACGTCACTTCTCCCCTGGTCTATGGTGCCCGGTCTACAAGTTCGCCGAGTCCATGCCCTTTACCTTGCGGTACGCCTTGCGGTGCATCTCTAGGAAGACAAATGTACAGATGGTTTGCCTGTGCGCCTGTGTCAGTCAAGGTAGAGATTGCGTCTCGGGAGGGGGAAACGTACGGTCCGAGTCTGAGGAAACTAGGCACCCAGCCCTTGAACACCCACATGGGGCCGTCTGACCTGTAGATGTCGCCGATCAGGTGCAGGACGCCGTGGTTATGCGACGAGGACATGACGCGGGTCTTGATTACGTCGATCGGACTCGTTATAGTCGCAGCGACCAGACCGGCCAGGAACGATGCGCTAAAGTGAGTCTTGAGGTTGTCTTCCATAGGCGTGTACTTGAGCAGCATGCTCTTCGCGACGTCATAGCTGGCGAGCTGGCCGGCCGTCATGAACATGGCACGGCAGCTGTTGGGCCACCAGCCGCGGAACATGCTCTTAGGGCCTTCCTCGCGGGCCATGCGGGCCATGCCGTCAAAGGCGTGGCGGTAGTTGCGGCGCTCGGCCGGGGGTAGCGCGGCGTCGTGTTGCATGCGCACGTTGAGGACGTCGGCAAAGTTGCCCGCGATGCCTCCGATGAAGCCGGAGCCGGCGGCGAGCGCGACCAGAGTAGGGAAAGACACATCACCGTTCTTGGAGAGGCGCATCTTGAGCTCCTCGTAGACACCGAAGCGGACCGTCGAGTAGCTCATCTGGCGGAGTAGCGAGGCCGAGATGCCGCTGTAGAGGCCGAGCGGCCCGTCGGAGCGGAGGATGTGGACAAAGGTGCCGACCATGTTCTTGGGCGCATTGCCGGTGCGCATCTGAAGACGGACCTAGAATAATGAGCTCCTGAAGTTATATGGAACGGGTTGCGTAGTATACCTTGACTGTTCATGGCACAAAGTCAGTACGAGTCTCTCAACTTCATGATCAAACACAGGGCCACATACCTAGATCCAATGGATGCGTAACGCATGCCGCAAAACTGCTTGCGCTTCCTCCAAACCAGAAAGGATACCGTATCGCCTTCTTCTTCGGCGGCTGCTCCATCTTGGCGGCCATCTTGCCTACTGATTCCTGTGCAGCGGCCATAGCGTTTGTGTTTTGCGGGGGAAAGGAACGGCCCTGCGATAGCAACTCTGCAAGCTCTTAGAAACCGCGCGGCACTATCGTCGACATTCCCGCAAGGATATTTGAGGGAGCGGACGGCAAACGAGCGACAAAGGTGCTTGGGCGGTGGGCGTGGTGAAGAAATCTCGACGATGCGTGCCTGAGCAAGGTTGTTGTGTTTTTTTTACCCTTCACTCCCTGAGATGAGATTCAGCTTATCAATTTCCAATCGACCGAGTTTTGGCTTATAGCCGGAGAGTCGGATCGGGGCCTCATCCGAGCAGGGATCGTGGACTCTTGCGCCGATGGCGGCGTTAAGAAGAGTCCTCTTTTCAGTCCGTCGACTTTTTAGCGGGTCTGGGGAAAGAGTCGAGAGTTCGGCCGGATGAGCTGTAAAGCCGAGTGCCGGATTTCTGTTCAACATCCCATGGCGAAGGAATCATCGCCAAGTACAATAAGCTCTTCTGTGGTTCATCCACCAGCCATTGGCAATCCTCACACCGTCTGGCCGGCCTATAATGTGATTGTAGAGCCTCACACGCAGCCATAATGAGACTCTACGCCCAGGGCATGCGCTGTCTGCGGGCTTCTGCCCCGCGAGCGGCCCAGCTCACTCGGAGCTCCATCCTCATGCGAACAGCTTGCGCCATGCGCACCTACTCGTCGGGTCGGTACAGCTAAAGCCGATTTAACGCATGGACGTCTCGCTGACTGGCTTGAACGTGTTGCAGTCCCCCCGACGGGTGCCCCCAGCTCCGAAGATGGCTCTGTGACAATCCGAGGACAGACCATCAAGACGGACCACGAGTGGTTCAACATCCCAAGCAACGTCCTCGACGCTACGACGAGGAGACTACACCTGGAGAAAGACCACCCCATCTCCATTACCCGCCA
Source organism: Fusarium zealandicum (assembly GCA_013266195.1). Classification (NCBI taxonomy): domain Eukaryota; kingdom Fungi; phylum Ascomycota; class Sordariomycetes; order Hypocreales; family Nectriaceae; genus Fusarium; species Fusarium zealandicum. Next base: position 28,949 of record JABEYC010000299.1, read on the forward strand.
GATCATCCAGTCCAACTTCCCCGAACCGACCTACAAATACCACAATGACTTTAGTCCCGTGGTGTCGACCGCCCAGAACTTTGACTCGCTCGGCTTCCCTGCGAACCATCCCGGCCGCGCCCTCTCAGATACCTACTACCTGAACAAGGAGACCCTCCTGCGGACACATACGAGCGCGCACCAGGCCGATACGTTCCGGGCCAATGACAGCGCTGGCTACCTGATCTCTGCCGACGTCTATAGGCGAGACGCCATTGACCGAAGTCATTATCCCGTGTTCCACCAGATGGAGGGTGCCATGTCTTGGGACCGCAACGAGGTTCCCAACGGTGACATTGCTGCCGCGGTGTGGAGAGACTTCGAGAACCTCCCCGTGCACGAAATACAAGTAGACGACCCGAACCCGGCCATCCACCCTGAGCGCAACCCTCTCCAGGACACGCATCACACAGCCGCCGAGGCTGAGGCTATTGGCGCTCATCTGAAGAGGTCGCTAGAGTCTATGGTGGTGGATATCTTCTCTCGAGCCAAGGCTGCGGCGATCCAGGACGACCCTAACTTCGTGGATGAGCCACTCCAGATGCGCTGGGTTGAGGCCTACTTCCCTTTCACCAGCCCCTCATGGGAGCTCGAAGTCTACTATGCGGGTGACTGGCTCGAGGTGCTGGGATGCGGCGTGGTCAAGCAGGACCTCTTCATCAACGCTGGTGTGCCATCTCGCGTGGGATGGGCGTTTGGTATCGGAATCGACCGCATCGCCATGTTGCTCTTCAAGATCCCCGACATCCGACTCTTCTGGACCAAGGACCAGCGGTTCCTGTCTCAGTTTACTGGCGTCACAGATAACCTCGGCTCTCTCAAGCGCTTTGTTCCCTTTTCCAAGTACCCCCCCTGTCCCAAGGACGTGTCCTTCTGGCTCAGCTCGACGTCGGCGGCGGGCGGCAACACCAAGGGCACCTTCCATGAAAACGATGTGATGGAGGTGGTGCGCAGCGTGGCGGGCGACGTGGTGGAGGACGTACGGCTGTTTGACGAGTTTATGCATCCCAAGACGGGGCGCAAGAGCATGGCGTACCGCATCGTATACCGCAGTCTAGAGCGGACACTGACCAACAACGAGACGCTGGCTTACCACGAGGACGTCCGTAAAGCTCTCGTTGAGAAGCTCGGTGTCGAGCTTCGATGAACTGCCTCACTTGCGACTAGTCTCCTCTCTGATCAGATGCATGATGCTAGGACAAGGGGCTCCGGCAGTGCATCATGCGGAGAAGGAAGCTGAGCTGTTGGCCGTATGGAGTAGCTGGGGCCCACGAGCATTGCCCCATATCCGGCTCGACATGGTAATAACACCCTGGGCTAGGCCTGGAGGGCTATATGCATACCCGAGCTTTGTGTTGTACTAGATAGTACCTATACTGTATCTTACCTATCCAGGAATGTATCAAGACGTATTACACATGATGGGCCGCTACCTGACGTAGTCGTTTCGGTAGTCTCAAAGGTTAGCGGCCGCAGCTCATGACTACGCAGTCCAGAGTTTGCTGCGCCATGCCAACGGCCGACTTGCCCAAAGCAGATTCAGGAGAGAGTCATTGCCCTCGATAAATGGCCAAGCCACATGTTTCTGAGGCCGCCTTGGATGTGGAGACAGAGCGCTAGAGCAGTTGATTTGCAAGATTGCAGGATTCCCATGGCTTTGCGAGTGACGTTGGTCGGGCTGAGCCACGCGAGCCTCGGTGTTGCTTGCAGCTGAGCGAGCTGCCTCCCAGTGGGGCGGATCTCATGACAGGGGCGACAGGTGTGGCTTGTCGGTGTGGCGTCGAGCAAGGCAGTGGCAATAGCTTCAGTGACGGCGAGGCTCATGGATGCTGCTTTCTTGTAGCCAAGAGGGTCTGGGGCGTTAGATTCCAGTCACTACCTATTACCTATTCTAGCTTGTCAGGTAGTTTATCAGCTCCAGTTTGGCTTGGTGAAACATGTGGAGAGCTGCTGTGCATCTACAGTGTTTCATCATGACAACTCCGAGAACCTGCTACTGAGGGCTAACCCCCATTATTTCTGAGTGAAGTATGTATGTATGAATCGCGACCGGTTAACTGGATTTGATGCCTTGCTTTACTGGATGATTGTCACGGCTTGCCTTGGACGGGAGTCCTCTGCAGTCGAGAAGAACAATTGCCGGATCAGGAAGGTATAGGAAGAATACATCCGGGCTCTTGGTTACGTTGTCGAGAGTGTTGCGATAGGTGCATATCATAAGTGCAACCCTCAAAGTCCCCTGATGCTGAAAAGTCTGCCTGTGACAACGGCACGCATATACTCTGATAAGAAAGTCAGGTATCGTGATATTTCGCTATTATAGAGGCCATGCTGTATGATGCTACCTACATCCACAGCCTACATTGACGTCAAGCGAGAGGTGAGGTTGTAAATACCCTCCAGATCAGGAATTACACGCTTGACCGCATAATCAACTCAGGATGCGGAGAGCAACTCAGTCGGCCGCAGTGACGGCATTAGCGATGGATACGGGCTGCCGGGGCTTCAGGGTCCCCGCTCGGATGGAGGTTTCCCGAGACGGGTTTTGTCTATTGGTTTGTAACGAGGGCCTTGGCGACAATGCTAGAATGCTACGTTCGCAGTTTAATAAAGATGCTTGTGGTTTTGTGCTGCGGTTTCTGATATTCGCAATCTCGCCAGAGGGCTTCAGCCACGAGATATCCGGGTCTCATGCGCAAAAGCACCAGAGTCTAATGGATCTTGAGCTGTTGAATCAGCCAAGGTTCGACATTGCCTCCTTGCGCAAGGTAATAAGCCGGGACGGTCGGACGTGGTGCAGTAAGCTTCTCTCGTCTCCGCACAGAAGAAGTTGTTGTTGTTTTCCGAAGCACAGCCCCCCGCGACGCCGGCTCAAGTGTCTTGGATGGGCAAAGTCATCGGCCATCGAGAGCCCGCGACTGGCTGCGCCTGATTTGAGTCGTGGGGGATCCTCGGCGGCTGGGATGGGGAAACCCTTTTTGGCGCCTGCAGGTGATACAGATACAGCATGGGTCTATTCCTCAAAGGGGGGGGTCTCTAGAGCTCACAGAGACAGGATGAACTCAAGGGCCCATCTGAGAACTAACTTGACGTGTTGAAGAAATAGTCTTTTCCGAGTTCCAATATCAGCTCTTCAACTCTGGTACGTACTTGTCAGAATTTATCAGGCGTCTCTGGTGTCCGGGTTTGACATGCAGTGCAGTGCAGCAGTAGTCTCATGCAAGTCTGCAGGGGGTGGGTTGTGAGGGTAGGGATCCATGCATCGACGATAACTACAACATGGGGATGGCGGTAACTACCTAGACGCCGATTTTCGACGATGGCGCCCTCATCAAGGCAAATTTGAGACGAACCGCTCCGAGACAAACGTGACCATCGGCGTGAGGAGCGTGACAGAGGTTGCATGTTAGTTTCATCCTTTCGATCCATGTGATGGAGAGTCCGCAGGAAAAGGTCGGCCAACTCTCTTCAAAGCACAGCACAGCCTTCCTTCTCAACAGAAATCTGAACTGAATCGCCTCTAGACCGACCCCCTGGAAAAGCTTAACGGTCTGGCCCAGGGAGAGAGGAATCGCCATCGCCATCGCCGCGACAAGAATGCTGAACTAGGAACAAGCATTGTAGGCCCAGGAGCGGCAACCCGCCACTGGGCCCAGCTCTTTCAGGCAAATAGTGGAGCCCTGTAGTTGCACTGCCCGCCCTCTAGACCACCCCCTGTCCTGTCCCGTCTGTACGTGGCCAGTGGCCGCAGGTGGCTTTCAAAACTTCTGGGTACAGTGAGGCTGAGTCGACTTGTCGGTTCCTGAGGCGGGCGCTTCCAGGTAGGAAAGAGGAGAGGATTGGGAGAGAATGTCTACCTACATAATGGCAGCCATCACCTCTCGTTATTCTGCCTCTTCAACTCAACCCAGCTCAGACAACAACAGCAACAGACTGCAAGAATACATCTTTTGTCTCTTTTGCACCAGAAACTATATCAAGAGATCGACAGGAACATCCGGCACATCACCAGCCATCCTGGACTCGCCTTAGACTCGTATCATTCCTCCCCGCCACCGCTCTTCAATATCTCTCTCTTCCAACAACAACAATCACCCTCACAACAACCACCAAAATGGAGCCTTCACCAAGCCACTCTCGCTCCTCCTCCTCCGTCTCTCGACGCTCAAACCTCACACTCGACCTCTCCTCTCTCCCGCCTCTGACCCCGCCCACGCCGCCTTCAAACACGCTCCTCTTCACCAACCTCAACGACACGGCCATCTTCCTCCCCGAGAACCTCCAAGTCATCCGCGACCTCATCACCCACACAGCTCCGATCCACGCCTTTGCTCCGCTTAAGTCGTTCCGCCGCATCGTCGTCTCCTTCTTTGACGAGCAGGCAGCCATCGACGTCCGTCAGATCTGGGACAGCGAGTCCGTTCTCGGCCAGCAGTGCCGTGTCTACTTTGGCAAGCCCACTCCCATCACCCAGCGCGACGAGCACCTTGCGCTTCCCGACGCCGGAAAGCTCTTCTTCATCTCGCCCCCACCTAGCCCGCCCCACGGCTGGGAGGTACGCCTCGAGGATGCTCCCAACAAGCTCGTCCACGCTGAGGATCTTGCCGAGGCCCTCGCCAAGCTGCACCACCGCCCCGGGCCTGTAGATGTCGACGACAGGTCGCCCGTCACGCCTCCCGACTCGGCGCTGCCTGGCCGCACACGATCGCGCTCTTCCACTCTCATCTACCAGCCTGGCAAGCAAAGCAGCATGCCCGCCGTCTTTGTCGAGGACATGACAGATGAGCCCATCGAGTACAGCCCCGTGGAGGAGCAGTGCAAGCCCATTATGGCTCATACTTCCCGCCCGCCTGTCGAGCTGATGAACGATGCCTAAGTGGCACCTTCGCATTGCAGCCGAACCAGGAACATGTTATGAATCCTGGGCGGTATTTTGGCGTTTGATAGGATGGGGACTATTTGACACTTAGGGGGATTCGGTATGGTGGTCTGGTTTTCCACCAAGGTTTCATACGGAGCATTTCATCTGTTGCAGCATTGGATCGTGTGAGGAGTTTGGTAAAAGAAGTTTTTTGTTTGCCTGCATTCGTAGGCTTTGCAGGTTATTTACATTGGAATAGCGGCAACTGAGCTATATGCCAGTGTGCCTTTGCTTTACAGGCTCAAGAGCAGCCTTTCTGTACACAATAGTTGGCTCTCCTTTGCAGCGAGATTAATACTAGCATCTGGCTATTGAATCAAATGCAGCTGCCTCCCAAACATGCAAAAAATATCCCGCGCAGCTATTTCGTCTTGTGATAATCATATGTCGACTCTCATCCGCATGGTTCGAGTTGTATGCTGGTATGATCAGAGCATTTGTCAGACGAGGCTCTGCAGCGTCTGAGTCTGCGCCATGATCGACGAAATCAAATGGCGTGGTATAACTCGTAACCATCCCGAGACGCCCACGAATCTGGTGAGGCTCATGACTGCCACGGCTCCCATGAAGGTACCGACTACGAGCACTGCCCGGAGAGGCAGCCTCGATGATACTTGGCGTGACATCAACCCGAACGGGCCGTATGTCGTGGATGTTTCTACTGTTGCCTTCTCGCTTGGCTGCTCGGGCTGGCCCAGTTCCGTGAGCATGCCGATGCGTGGGAGATATTGAAACTCGAATCTAGTAGACTCCCCAATGCCCCCGAATTTCTTGCTGGTGATCATAAAATTGACAAAGCTCCTAAACCTCTGGTACAACAACGTCAGCCACGGTTTGGTATAAAGTTTGGAATATGTTCCAGGGGACAGAGACGACGCATCTTGTTATTCAAGACAGCGGAATTAGAAATACGGCCGGGGGAAGTGGTTGGGCACAGGAAGAGATGAGTTGTCCGTGGTGGTGATATGCACATACCCGATTCCGAGTCTCCTGCATGTGAGTTGACAGCCAGGGGTAGCTGGAGCTCAGCAGGAAGAGCACAAGACATTGTACCCAAACGACGGCACGGTAACGCCAGCTGGGCTTCTCGATGCCCAGGGCGCCGGCGAGGTGATCTCCGTTTAGCTGGTACGCCTGGGCAGCGAGGAGTTCGCGGGGTGCGTGCAAAGGCGGCACGCCGGACTCTGCGGTGAGAATGTTGTTGGCGAGGATCCGCGAGTTGGCCGACGGTGCCATTTCAGACGTCATGACAGACTCCATCATGGTCTTGGCCTGCGCAGGAGTCGCCATCCAGTCCACAGGCGTGCCCAGCAAGTATCCGACCCAGCGCCAGAGTGCGAGGTAGTCGGTCGTCTGCTGCTCGGACAAGTAGATGCCTTGTCGTGGCAGGGCCATGTAGACGATGGCAACCGAGTAGACGGAGATGGTGCCGATCGAGTGCAAGTCGTTGATGGGGACTCCCCACTTGTCCATATCAAAATAACCTGGCCGCTCGTGCTCGAGTTGCATAAGACGTCGTCGAACGGCGGCGTGGAGTAGACGCACGCGTACTGATGAGACATAGCCCTTGCCGCCGGGCTTCACAGAGTCAATATCCTCGACTACTTCCATAAAGTGCTGTAACGTTTCTAAAAGGCGGCGCTTGGTCACACGGACGCCGAATCCCCCTGTCCTAGAGAGAGTTTCGACAACACGGTATGCGCCCATTCCACCCAATAAGGACTTATACATGAGCTTGATAAAAGTCAGCATAACACGACTCAAAGACACAACTACGCTGACCAACCCCTAGTAGAATTTGCCCATTGTACTGGTATACCACCCGCTGGCCACGCTCAATCTGTTCCCAGTCTACCCAGTCAGGGACTGTTGAGGCCTCGTTCCATAGCTGACCCAGCACTTCGTCTGAGCCAGAATGTTCTTGAAGGAGCTGGTAGAGATCCCTTTGGCCATCGCCGGCACCGTGTGGACACTTCCATCCTTTTGAAGTTGGTGGTGAGATATCATCCAGGCGGTCCAAGGCGTCGGTAGCTAACTTGTCGTACGAATAAAGCAAGTGAGCAATCTCAGGCGCAGTTTGATGCTTGGTAGTCCAGTTAAACCTGTGACCCCAGACAAGTCTAGCGTCATCAACTTCGGAGGCGGCAGGGTGGAGATGCATGGTTTCAACAGTAGATGTAGAAGAGACCGGGTAGAGCTAGAAGAGAACCCATTATTAGGAAGGGACTTGCTAGATTATAAAGCCCTTGACTCAGGGTCCAACTCCTCGAACGACTGATGACGAGGACGAGTTGGCACATGACGGCGGACACTTGTCGCTGCTTCTTGCACCCCCTTTGAGGAGCCGGAAGCACCGAAGAAAGACCTCAACATCCCGGCTCTCGTGGCTTTGCATGTTCTCGATGAATCTGGCGGGCTACATCAGAATCAAACCCCACTCGACAACCAAAGAAGAAGAGGAAACCGAGTGGGGAGGTAGTCATGCGAGGCACCCCAGGAATAGGCTTGGGAGGGAAGGGTATAGCAGGATAGGAGCCGGGGCAGGCGAAGGCGAGACGGCTGCAAGGCCAGAGGTCAAGCTTGTCAAAGTCCAAAGTGGCCTCGGGCTTTGAAGAGACCCGAGACGGTGGCATTCCGACATGACAGGACATCAGACCATGCCCCCATAGGCCGGCCACAGTCCCGGGAGCTATGGCGCCTGCATACGTAGTAGACCAGGAAGAACCAGGTGGAACTACTCCCACCTTCTTGGAGAGGGAGAAGGGCCCGAGTATGCGTTAGGGCGGCGGACCGAATCCCGGATGCAACGCCAATTGGCCCTGTTGATTCCTCAAGTGTTCCGGACAGAGGGTAACCATTCAGTGTCGAGGGATCCATCCCAAGCCCGCCTCCTGTATCATTCCCGCTGCAGGATGAACTCGATAGTTCCTCCTAGAGCCGAAGGACAAGGCCTGGAGTGGACCCCCTGGCTTCAGAGCGGTACCGCGGCTTGACAGTTGATATCGACACGTCGAGTAGGCATCTCGACATGGTTGACACAATGACACGGGCAGACTGCTCGTTTTAGCGAGGTTGCCAGCAGGGACCTCTTTGCGGGGCAAACTAACGACGGTGATCGATTAATAACACGGGGTGGCTGGCCCTTAGTGCCCCCCGGGGTCGATCTCCGAATCGCGCAAAGGATCGATGACCTCGAGATAGTGCTTATGACGATGGTGATGTTTGAAATGGCGTCCAAGGTTGACGGGCGTGATTCTGATTGATTTCTGTACCAGGAAATGGGACGGGACTCATCAATGGAATGCGGGCTAAAGCAAGTGCCTGCTGTCCATGCAGCAAACATTCTTTCTGACGCCCATGCAAATGACATGACCAACGACAGGACAGGGCCGGTTGGCTGGTCTCCTGCAATGCATGAGAGAGGCGTCCCCCCTGGAAGCCAGTGAAAGGCATCAACGACTATTTTCATGAGGGGTCAACTCCGCGAATGAAGCTGATGAATCACAAAACCATGTTGTCGGTGCAGACGGGCGGCCTCGGTTGGAACATGAAGTTTATGGATGGGTCCTTTTTTTTCTTTCAAATCCACCAAAAGCCGAATACGTTGGCGGGTTTTACGGGAGGTCGGATGGCTTGCATGCAGTATTAGGTCCCGTTTCGCTGCGTTATGAACGAGGACCTTGCATCTGCACATTTATTGTCAAATCATGAACAATATCTTCACATGCATCCTCACTGACTGCCCAGGCATCTGAACCCGGAACCCGGAATGACCTTTAACCGATCAAGTTCTACATCAAGTTAGCCTGGTTTGCCATCTCAACAGCCCCACTAGCGGACCCTTGCTCTCCCATCATGGAGCCTCGTCTTTTTGGCGTCTCTGCCAAATTTGGTCCAACTTTTCTTGCCATCATCCCCGTCTCTCGCCCTGACCGGACCTGTTATGATGGGCTGCGCATGTCGTGTCACGCCCTTGAGGATATTTGTTCAAGGGCTATCCCAAGTTCACAAGTTTGAGGCCTCACCCTCGATCATTCGTTTCCGCGCGCCTGCTGCCCGGCCCTCCCGCTATCAAAACTCTTTTAGCCTTTCGCAACAGGCTCGATCTCTCCATGCATCAAGACAGCTGAGCCAGGAAATTTCTGGCCAAGCATCTTCCTCGAAGAGCGCAGAGTCAGACCCCTATACATCTCCCAAGAATGAAGCTCCCGCCGTGAGCAGTGAGGCTTCTCAGCCAGACCAACCAACCAAATCGTGGGGCCCATCGAAACCCTCGCAATCTCGCACAAAGCCCCCATTCAAGCCTCGCAGTTACAAGCAATCCTCGGAGACACGGACTAGCAACATAGTGAAGAGGGAAGCAAGCAGTTCGACAGATTCGAGAGCATTCAAGGGCGTTTTTGACGAGCGTCCCAAAGGACCTATTCCCGGCGAGCCGCAATCAAAGGTCGCTCTATGGAAGGCCCAAAAGGCTGCCAACAAGGAGAAATACCCCGACGGTTGGCGTCCTCGAAAGCGTCTGTCTCCCGACGCCCTTGCCGGTATCCGCGCCCTGAACGCCCAGTTCCCCGAAGTGTACACGACCGCCGCCCTGGCGCAAAAGTTCGAGGTGTCCCCCGAAGTCATCCGTCGAATCCTCAGAAGCAAATGGCAGCCCACGGGTGAGGAAGAGGAGGACCGCCAGGAGCGCTGGTTCCGCCGCGGCAAGACTGTCTGGGAACACAAGGCGGCGCTCGGTATCAAGCCGCCCCAGAAGTGGCGCCGTGAGGGCGTGGCGCGAGACCCCAGCTATCATGCCTGGAGGAAAGACGCTATTCAGCACAACCGCGACACTGAGGAGCGGGAGGATCAAAATATTCGGCGCAGTTATGGCGGTCGATCAGGCAAAGGCGCCGTCCAGCACAAGGGCGACACCGAGGAGCGGGAGGATCAAAAGGTTCGGCGCAGTTATGGCGGCCGATCAGGGAAAGGCGCCGTCCAGCACAAGGGCAACACCGAGGAGCGGGAGGATGGAAAGGTTCGGCGCAGCTATGGCGGTCGATCAGGGAAAGGCCAGTCATGAGCTTGGCGATTGTACTAATAGCATAATCTCTATCGTCCGCATATAGACAGCGGTGGTGGATGTACCATACTTGTAACTTATCCCACTATATCAATGTAAACTACCTAAAAGAGCGAGACTTTGATTTCAGTGTATCAGATGTTGTTTTACGCGGGAAGATAATAGGGACCGCTTTGCTAGTTTTCCGTGCTTAACAAGCCACTCTTTGCAAGATGACAGCCATTGGAAATCACATGCGTCGTACCCTTCAACATTGATCTCATAAGTAGTCTCTGCATCGGATGTTGTTGAAATTACCTCCTTGTCAGCGTGGAGGCTCCTCCTATCAAGTGGGTTCAGAGCGGCAACACGGCAGGGGTCTCGGACCTCCGTGCTTGGAGACGCATATGGTTTCACTGGCACATGCTAAGACACCAGCCAACTCCAACCTCGTCTCACCATTTCTCAACTTTTCATGATAGAAAAGGAGTGTCTTCTGAACTGTTAGGATATTATACAGAGGCTAAACGTCTGTGCCTGTACTCTCCCTTCCCACCATATGATCTGATCATTGCCTGGCCACAACTCACCACAACTCACACAACTCACCTCACCTCACCTCATCATGTCAGGCGCCGCACACTACCCGCGCCCTCCTCAGCGCGACTCGTGGTTTGCGCCAATGTCGATTGACCTCATCATCAAGGTCTTCAAAACGACCTTCTTTCACCCCTTTGTCTCCTGGGTCATCCCGCTGTGCTTCCGCGCCCAGACGGTCAAGTGGGATGCCCCGCCCATGATCGCCTCCATCGTCTGGGCCACCTTCATCACGCTCTGCTGGATGGGTAACGTCATTAATCAGCGCATCGCCCATGGCATACCCCGCGACGTGGATCTGAGCGAGGAGGTCATCGTCATAACGGGCGGCGCGAGCGGGCTGGGCCTGCTGGTTGCTGAGGTGTATGGGATGCGCGGCGCGACGGTGGCGGTGCTGGATGTGAATGAGATGGCGAACACGGAGGCTAGAGGCGTTACGTTCTACAAGTGTGACGTTGGAGACAAGGCGCAGGTTGCAAAGGTTGCCCTTCAGATTGAGGAAGATGTGAGTTTGGGAGTTCTGTTGCTGAGATGAGACACGTTGCTAACTATGCGCAGCTTGGCACTCCCACTGTACTCATCAACAACGCCGCTATTGTCGTTGGCAAGACTCTTCTGGACCTTTCTCTGGATGAGATTGACCGGAGTCTCACCACCAACCTCCTCGGTCCTTTCTACTGCCTCAAAACCTTTCTCCCTGCCATCATCCGTGGCGGAAACGGTGGCACCATCGTCAACATTTCCTCCGTCATTGGCACCGTTGGTGCGGCGCAGTTGACCGACTATGCGGCCGCAAAAGCGGGCATCACGGCAATGCACCGCTCCCTAACGGCCGAGCTCCGTGAGAGCCATCCGGAGATTCGGACTGTGCTAGTTACCCCGGGCCAGCTGAGCACGCCGCTCTTCTACGGGGTGCAGACGCCCAATACATTTGTTGCGCCCGTCGTTGAGCCCGTGGATGTGACCAAGGAGATCGTGGCGGCGATCGACAGTGGCAGGGGCGCTACAGTCGGCATGCCTTTCTATGCTAGGTGGGTTGACTGGTTCAATGTGCTGCCAGTGGGAGCGCAGATCATCGCGCGGTGGGTGGCTGGTGTGGATCGGGGGATGAAGACATTCGTGGGCAGGGGAGGACAGAAGCTGGAGTGAAGCTGGCGCCGGCGCAACGATACACGATCTAATATACAACTAAGAAGAGGATATGAAAAGGAATCTAGATGGAAATGATAGTGTCGATCAAGACCTTACGGAAGACTTTCCTCGGAAGCTGTTGATAAATTCATGACTGAACCCGATGCTCTGTGACACATTTGAATCTTTCTATGGCTCCTCATGGCAAACTCATGCGTTGATAGTTCAAGTTCGTGATCTTATGCTGGCACCGAATGAGTTCTGCATTCTAACTCTATTTTTCTCAAAGTATGCGGTTGCAATGCAGAGGCAGGTCTTTACGTATTAGAGAATGTCCCGTCTAAAAGGTTATTCTTATTTCGTTAGTGATAGTCATCGATGAAATGTGATATGATGTCAAGTGATGCCCTGGTGTGACATATGTATGCCGTGACCAATAAGTAGCCTGATGTAGACGATGAGCGTACCCATTGCCTCCTTACGTAGTATAAGAGGTAGTATTCAAGCATGGGCATCTAGAAGAGGGGGTTTCTTCCATGCTAGTTAACTTAGTTTCGTCATAAGTCATAAATAGTATATACAGACCCGATATAACTTAATCCTGACTCAGCCAGTTTAACAAGAGTTCCAGTCTACTAGGACATAAGAGGGAACTCCAACTTGACATATGACCTCGTACGTAGTATTCACGCCACGCTACTCTGTTACATCGAATTCTACGTAGTCACAAATGATCGAATGCGTGTAACGTAACGACTTGAGAACTGTAGGCAAGTTGAACCAGCCACTGACGTCGGTACCACTGTCCCTCTCCTCGATCGTGAGAGAAGCTATCAAAAGCCCACGTCAAATCTATGGCTCTGTGTCGCCGAAAACGAGGTTGTGCAGTTTTGCGGGCGTCTGGGCGGCTAAAAACGGCCGTTGGCTGCAAAGTGAATGGTAAGGTAGTGAAGGAATGATGACTGAGATGTGAGCATCAAATGCAGAATGAAAGATCAGACCAGAAACGAATAGCAAAAGAGGGTTGAAAATGGTTGGTCTTGCTTGGAGAGTTCCCAGGTATTCGACACGATGCTCGGCCGTTCTAAGCCATGGTATCCTCTTGCTCTTCAATAAACACATGGCATTGATTGATTCATTCTAAATTTCTATATAAGTCGAGAGTGAGAGAGATATAACTACAGTAGACAACATTATCATGAACGAGTCTTAAACTGGTGGCGAGGTGTAGTTTTGACTTGCGTTAGTTGCAGTTGCTCCTGGAGTCGGAAACAACGGCACCAAAGTCTCTACTGTTGCGCCCGTTGTTGAGCTGCCAAGGGCCGTTTTAACTACGGGCAAGTTTGTCGGTGCCCGGGAGGTTTTTAAGGTGAGCGACTAAAGTACCTAGTGCTCCGGCTTCTACCTATGGTGGGGATCTCAGGGGGGCCACATGGACCCCTGCTTGGTGATGGAGATGGCGGGGGGGCAGGACCCCAAAACGTCAAAAGCTCACTGTCACTTGGGCACTCTCTACGCCCGCAAACCTGCACCTCGAATCCGCCGACACTGACGGGGATACGATACCGCTTTTGGGTCTTGTAAGCGAACATTTCATCGTGGGTATAGTTAATCAAGCAGAGTTCAAGCTACAACGTTTGTTGCGACGATACCACGAGTCATCCGACGACGTCGACTCCAGACGCAGAGAGCACGCGACAGTTCAAGATTGAGATTGACGGCCTCTGAAACCCTTGAGCAAGGCTGAAAGCTGCCGTGTCGAATAACACCGTCGCAATACGCCCGCTGGGCCCATCGTTTACGACACCAAACGCCCGCTCTCACGACTCGCGGAATGAACTCTTGACGTTGACGGCCTAAACAACGCACCCGCATATCTGACGCGCGAATCGCTTCAAGGCAAACCCCTCTCCCTCTGTCACTTGTCGTCTATTGAGCCTCGCTTCTCTGGCACTCGACACAACCGACGACACGGATTGCTTTGATCGTCCAATTCTTCCTTATCTTGCGCCCGCTCGGCTTTTGCCCCTCCCCGCCAATCCCGCCGTCATAACTCGCTACGGCAGCCCGCAGCCACGCGCGGTCAACCCGTTCTCTCAGGAGATAAGCCCTCTATCCTGAGGTGCTCTCTTTCTCTCGCTCGGTCGCTCCTCCTGTGCCGGGGTTCTCCATCCTGACGGGATTCTGGAGGAGCCATGTCCGTGCCATGCCACGAGCCATGAGGCTAGCCCCCGAACCCTGGACGCCATCCACTTGTCACTCCATCCAAGTCTGGGCCCTATGAAAGTCATCAGGTCCCATGAACTGTCAAATACTCGCGGCAGTCCTTCCACCTTCCTAGCCCCGGACCCTGACACCCAAGTCCTACGGCTCTTGACTGTGCCCGACCACGACGACCTCTACTGCGAGTCCGGAGAGAGTACCGACGTACGGTAGACCGCCACACCAAAGCACGTTTCACTATCTAACCCTACGGCTACAGATGCAGGCCTAGGCGACGCAGCATCGTGTACCTTGAGGGGTCTTCTCCTATCCATCACCATCTGAACCGAAAAGTCGAAAATGGCACAGTGGTGGGTTGATTCGCGCATCGAAGCCACCGTTACCCGGCCCTTCGTCCTTGGCCAGCTACTCCCGGATGAAATCGCGCGCTTGGACAAGCCCGTCGCTTTTGGCGGCGAGGATCTGACCGAGCGTACGTATTGGGAGAGCATCCGGAACGATGCCCCCCGGTTATTCCTCATACTGGTCGACCTCGGTGTGCCGGATCAGATCTTTGCCGTGGTGGACGATGGCTGGGACGACGCGGAGCTTCCAATCGCTCTCGAGGACGTGGATCGCCTTCAGCTGACTGCTGCTCGCGACGAAAAGGTGGAAAAGAAGTTCTACCAGCGCCAATTCCATTATCTTCTCAAGCCTCTACAGCGCGGCAGCCACCTTGCTTACAGCGACCATGAAGTTGTGCCCCTCGATATCGTCGAACGGCCGCCTTTGACCTCGCACAAAACACACGTGATTGAGAAGGTTAGGCTCCCCAATGTCCCGGGCTCTGTATTCTGTCGTCGACGTTACTACCTGGGAAACGGGCCTGGTGCCATTCCGCCTGCTGAGTTCTTTGAATCCATAGCAGGTATCAAGGGTCTGCAGAACGAGCACATGATCTCGTACTGGGCGTCGTACACCCACAATGGATTCGGCTTCGTTCTCCTTACTCCCCCCAGTGACTTTACACTCAAATCGTTCTTGGCGACGACGCCTTCATCATTCAAGAACTTATCAAAAGCAGCCCGAAGAGAGCTCATCCTCAACTGGATACTGTGCCTAGTCGATACCCTCTGCTACTTCCACAGCAAGAACCGATCCCACGGCTACGTCAAACCCTCGACCATCTTCTTCACCAATCAAAATCACATCTTCTTCTCCGACTCGACCCGATTAACTCCCGACAACGTGGTTATTCATACCGACAAGTCGTCATTTGATCGCGAATATTATGACTATGCGGCTCCAGAGCAATGGTCCCGGCCTGCGGGATCCTCGAGTCCACCAAATCGTTTTATGAACATGGGGGCTGTCTCGGCCTCTCCTGACGACGGCCACTTCATGATGCGAACGTACGACTTGGCCAACTCACCTACAACCATGCTCGTAACTCCAAACCCACAACTAGGGCCGCAACAAGCCGACGTTTTCTCTCTGGGGTGCATCATTCTAGAACTTCTATCTTTCCTGGTTAAACGATCGACGAGCAAGTTTGCAGCCTTCCGGTCTGCAAAGCACAAGACAGCTGGGCGAGGCGGGGCGGTGCTAGATACATCTTTCCATAAGAACCTGGGACAAGTGGAAGCATGGATGTCGAGTCTCGCCAAAGACGCCTCACGAAAACCATCATCATCCAACAAAGACGGCGCAAACGTCTTCCGAGGAGTAACGCCCATACTGCATGTTGTTACAGGCATGTTATCAACCAGTCCGTACGATCGGCCACCGGCCATTGAAGTCCAGCAGCGCATCTACCAGATCGTGACCGAGGTTTGCGGCATCACAGAGCCGCATTGCGTGCATCAATACTCACAAGACCTTGACTCGTCGTTCAACCGGCTGCACATTCAGAACCCGGGTGACGGGATGATGGGTAGGCCACCACACCAGGGCAGCATGGCGTACGGGACACCGCGGACGTTCCAGCACAGCCGGGGTAGCAGCAGTGGAGGATACTCCCAGACAAGCCGGACGACTTTGAGCAGCGAAGCCGAAGCAGACGCCATCTATCACGCGGGGCCCTCGAATCAGCAGCGGAATTGGGCTCAGGGGTCCTGGCCGCAAAATGCCGCGTATTCGAACAACGCGGGGACGACTCAACACCAGCTGTATGCAGGTCCCTGAGACGCAGTGATCTGAGCACGAAATTAACATGACTACGCCCCTTGATCAGTATTCGATGTTGGTTGAACGATCACGCATGGACTATCTTGCGACACTGTTTGGTTTGGGTCGAGTTCTGTCCAAATCACTTTGGCATCTGAAACACGACACCTTGTTTGCTGGCCGCTTGAAATGAGCCAGACCTGGTCCTGTGAGATTATGCTTCATTGATTTGACACATGGGCGCTGGCTTGGCAGGACACTCGGCTAATACGCCCTTGTTTATATATATTTGCCGCGGGAGGGCAACCCTTGCAAATGCATTGCCGGTATGAGTGTCAGCCTTTATAAGGGATGAGAGGATACTGTCATTTTGTAGGATATTGAGGTCTTGAGCCTAGAAAAGTCTGGAACATTGGAAAAGATGGAAAGGGAAATTCTGGATTGATGTACGATTCATGAAAAACGAGATTTTTTTTGGTTGACTGGTATGCAATGCCACGGTGTCTGTGATTAAAGTGTGCTATGCTGGTCTTGGATTGCTTTTTATACATGTTGGTGGAAGCGTGGATGTGAAACACGGGATAGCATCTTTTGAGAGTTGCATATTGGTCAAAACATTTATGATGAAGATGCACAACAGGGATCCTCTCTGGAGGAATCGCGCATGACATGTGTATTGCATCGTCCCCTCTGAGGAAGCGATCAACATGTCGCTCGGCCGATGCCGACTTGAGAGCATGGCAGCATGGGTGTCGTCTTGACTGACGTTGGGCCAAGCCTGTCAAACTTGCGTTGCCTGCATCTTGAGAGAGGCAGCCTAGGCAGCTCGTCTTCTTCTCCCACAAGCCGAAAATGATCCTTGTCCAGATGCTACCGGTTCCATGATTTTTGCAGCAAAACGTCCAATCGGAGCTGGGGTGGAGTCTTCTCCAATAAGGACCCTCCTATCGTTATCTCTCCGGGAGGACACACGTCATTGAGGCCGAGAGAAGAAGCGCATGTGGGGGGAGAGAGAATGGACGGTGTTCCATTTGGTGGAGAGGGAGAGACATTGGGGTCGCTCAGAAGAGAAGGACGCGCGGTAATCGCGGAGGAGCCGTCCACGGGAACAAATATCGGGATCCAGATAATTTTTCTCTCTCTGTTTGTCGGCCAGAGCCTCTTGGTAATGTGTACTACGCAGTAGCTCAGGGGCTTCGTGGCGAAACAAAGGGCGGCTAACCAAGGGGAGAGGGTCTTGCCATGAGTCGTGAGTCGTTTCCTTCTCCTCCTGAGGCTGACCTCGCAATGCCTCTCGGTGGCCAGCCTTGTCATGGCCAGGCCGAGAAGCTCCTCCTGTGCCGATTCCCCTCTTCCCCCCGATCTACCCATGTTTGAAGTGTCGTCAGAAACCCAGGCAGCCAGGGTCGCACGCAGAGCCCTGCTTCAGCCCCCCCTGCAAGGCTGCCAAGGAGGGAGAGGGGAAAGCAAGAGAAGCGAAAGATCTTGTTAAGTCGGCAGCATCGCCCAGGCTGAGAGAGAGTGTGTGACAAATGGGCTGACAAGGCTTGGGACACTGCCAAAGAAATCGCTCTCGTTGGTAGGCAGCAAGATCTGCGGCCCCCTTCTCCTTCTAGCGCCAACGCTCTGCCCTTTTAGTAAGACTTGCAGGCTAGAAGACGCACAATCAGGGAACTTGGAGGGTGGATCAGCCAATCGGTGCGTCTGATGGGCGGGCGAAATCCACTTGAGATGGACTAGGTACCTACCTATAAACAAGGAAAGGATCGCGATAGGCAACTGCGGGAAAAATGAGCTTTGGATGGAAGGGCCAAGCTCGAGGGTCAGCTACCTACGCTGCCGACCTACCTTACAAATAAGGGGATCCGAGCAGGCATGGATACCACTTTTCATTGATTCTGTTTACATGGAACACGGCCCATCGTCATCAGCTACCGGACATCCTCATATATCGGCTCTTCATCTCCCTCTCCCTCTCCACAATTCGTTTCCGCCCTTGCCCATTTCGCTTTTTCGTTTCTCGCAGAAAAGAAAGTCTAAAAGGAAGCTTACAGCCTCCCCCTCCACGATCGACCACACACACACACTCACACACGCACGCACTCACACCATAAGCACTACAGTATCGAACGCGTGGCTAACCCGTCCAATCCCCTCGCTTCTTCAAAACCATTAGCTTCCGGCGCCAGTCTATTTTTTCTCTTGGTTATCGACGGAGGGAGCCAACAAACGAGGCTGGAGGAGCCCAACGCTCTCGAGGGACAATTCGATAAAGCTGTCTTTCTTTCCATCATCTTGGTCATCGCTACGACCTTGAAGCTTCACCTGTCGCTACTTTTGTTCGGGTTTGGGAGGGAAAGAAAACTCAATTCGCTATCATTTGGCGGGCCTGGAATTCTCTACGACATTCGCCATCTACAGCCTCAGACTCGACTCTTGTACGCATTGCGCACCCACTCGCTTATATTCGACAATCTCGCCAAGATGAGGTCTCCAATCTCGCTTTTAATCTTGCTTTGCGCTCTGCTCTCAATGGCATACGCTGCCGACTCGGTTCACCTCACGGGCAATAGAGCTGGCGTCTCACAGGCCGCAACTCGTGGTGAGTCCTCTTGCTATGCTATCATCTTTTGGCGAAAGTATAAACTGACAACTCTTCAGGCATGGCAACCGAAGTAAATCTTCATCGACGCCTCATTCGTGCAGAAGAACGCGCGAGACAGGCCGCCTTGACACAAAAGCTAGATTCTGGCGCCCTCAAGGTGTCCTTCGCCCAAGTCGCCTCTGTCAACGTCAAGGCCTTCGCCCAAGGCGGCATGACATTACTCCTTGACCTGGCCTCTTCTTCAAACGACGTTCTCGACTATATCGGCAACGGCACCAACGCTGTCTTCTCACGATCCGAACCCAGCGAAGAGGACAATGCTGCTTCGGGACGCAGGCGCGTCGCCTATACGAGTGTCGCCCTCGTCCTCGTCATGCTCTTCTTTGCCGTATGGATGTGAAGAGTCGTCAACCGTCGCTTCTATTCTCTCTTTCTCTTTTGCTCTCAACTTGGCTTGCATATTATGATACCCCGGGTTTGGCGTTTGGACGGGTCGGTGCGCCCGCGGCGGTTTGGATGCATTTGCTTTGCTCTCACATGGAGGCCGGCTACAGACTTGGGATATACCAGCGTGGCAGGCATGAGGTGGATTAACAGGGTCCTGCTACCATGCTGCGTGGTATACGTCTCGGTTGGTGGGCCTAGCTAATGATAATGGATGGATATTGATGATCGTAATGTGGAACATGATGGGTTCGGATTATGGGAAGTACAAGGGCCTGGTGTTGTGCCCCTTATGTTTGGCAAAACGCGTCATAGATGATATTTGCATATAGAAGAACTTCAATACAAGTGAGCTACATACTGGCTCTTTGCAATCAATCTTTTGTTTGTGACCTGTCTTAACATTGCCAGAACTCATCCAACTCCGAGCAAAGCCGAGGCCAATACATGACCACAAACCAATCTTACAGAACACTAGTAAGAAAGAATAAAACCACCCCTATGGATAGTGTCATGGGTGATAGGAGTGTATCGCACGCCCTTGAATTGACCAGCCCAACTTCTCCAAACTTGGTTCCTGTACGGACCGCCCCTGGGCCATCGATCGTCTTCATCTTGTCCTGCCAACTCTCAAGAGTCGTAGTCTCTGACCAAGCCTTGATGTCGATTCCAGTGGCCGGTAATAACTTGCCCCAGGCCCCTTCCACTGCGCGCATGGTCTGAAGACACCCTTCTGGCGAGCATGTTGTCCCTTCTGGGCAGCACCCCCCGCCAAGCTCTCGTCCGCACTGGGTGGTATTTGCGACACACCTTGCAGGCTGTTCCTCGGAGACGACGCATTCATCGGTACGGGCGCAGCAGTATATCCCCGAGGGCGACCATTCTGTTTCGTGGCAGACTTTCAACGGCGGGCAGCAAAAGTCCTATGGCTGTCAGAGAAGCTCCCATGTAAATCAAGGGGCTATTGAGCGTACCGGCTTATAGTACGCCTGGCAGTCATGGATCTGATCACCGCAAGGCTGGAACGGCGGATGATACGGCGGGCTCTTCTTATGAGCCGTCTTTAGGAACACTGCCTTGGCCGAGGCGAGGTTGGACACGTCTTCGCCCGAGTGCTTCTAGCGGCCATGCGAGGTGTCGACGACGATGATTATGACGACGATCACCACGGCGAGAAAGACGACGGAGAGTGTGCCCATGAAGAGATAGCGGATGCGGTAGTCGTAGCGGTGGTTGGATTTGCCCCAGGGAGTACGGGTGTGTGTTGGACATTGCCATTTGTCGATCATGGTGATGTTGTAGGATAGAGAGAGCGGAGGAGAGGGATTTTATAGGACATAGGGCTTAGGTATTGAGACTTTAGAGATGCTGGAGGGATGGAGTTGGGTGAGTGAGTGGTCAAGATATTTGATCTTGTGTTGGAAGGCAACATATGGTTGTAGGACACTCCTTCTCAAGAAGTCAGCTTGCAAAAAAAGTAAAGCATCATTGTACTTGCAGGGAGGAAGGAGGTCTCTCGTCACTGATATATCTTACTACCCTTCAGATCCCTGAGATTACCAAAATCCATGGCATTGTATGAATTAGCGTCCGTAGCTTGTCATGTTACTGAGTTGATGACATATACCGCAACGTAGCCAGCACATTGCGGCATCCAGCCAGGTTTCCGAGTTGAAACACCTAATAAAATCAACGACGGGTCAAACATACGTGAGAACTAGGCAAGTTGACGACCTTTGGGCTAGTGTTAGTCAACTCTTGAGCAAGGATGACTGCGTAAGTTAGCACTTATGTTAGAGAGGCATGCATAGTTAACCAGGGTATGCGAAGCAGTATACCTCTGTGTCACAAGGTAAGATAGAAACGATACCTACAATTCTACACGGTACAGACGGGTTTTAGGTTCTGTTCATGAATGGTTGAGATGGTAGTGGCGCCGTTTGCGTGTAATGTATGTTTGTAAGATGAGTGGCTTAAACGCCTACCATCAATCGCCGTGCTCAGTTTGAAGACATCGAACAACATGTTCAACGAAAAATAAAGTGGCCAATCGAGTCTTGCGGCTTGTTGACAATGTCCATTGTGTATATACAACTGCCGAGCGGTGTTTTCTTGATGTTGGGTCCACGAATCGCGACAACTAGAAACCATTAGGGTTATCTGTCTTGTTTCAGCTTAGAACAGTGTATAAGCTGGCAAGTTTACTCAGAATGCCATCGAACAGAGGATGGTAGAGCCGTTCAATGGTGCTAGTTGGATCAAGCTTTCTAGAACGCGATTAATAGATAGCCATGCTAGGAGTTGCCAGCTTAGAAACAGCCAATCACGGCTCTTTCATTGACGTATCGTAACGAACTCTGCTCAGTCGTCCAGCTACTAACAATACCTGACCAAGCATTCGAGCAGGTTTTCGTAGTCAAGATCAGGCCATTACCCTTCTATCGTTGGTTCTCTCCAATCGTGGACTAAGCCTATCATTTCTCACAGTATATGCCGTTCATAGCGATTGCCTATTTCGTCACTACCTGGTCGGCACTGACAATCGCCGATCGCCGCCTATCAAACTCTTCAGGCAGCACGTGCGGATAGATTGTTCCCAACA
Source organism: Fusarium zealandicum (assembly GCA_013266195.1). Taxonomy (NCBI): domain Eukaryota; kingdom Fungi; phylum Ascomycota; class Sordariomycetes; order Hypocreales; family Nectriaceae; genus Fusarium; species Fusarium zealandicum. The sequence continues at coordinate 50,697 of JABEYC010000299.1, forward strand.
GTGGTAGAAGAGCCGCTGGAGGGTAGAAAATGGGCGTTTTACAATGGGATGTGCATTCAAACTCTCATGTAAAGCTACTGAATCACCTGTAAACAGGAATTTTGAATTTTGCCACTGGAAATAGAATTTTCCCCCTCCTGCTGTGTCAGTTGTGTATCGCTCCTCACCTGAGTTTTGGGGCCAGAAATAAGGGCACCGATCGGACTGAGTCAGCAAATTTTCTCCGGACCTCTCTCATCATCCCGCCTCACGACGCCAGAAGACGCCGCCGCCGCCGCCGCGCAGCATAGCGAGATCCCTCTGCCAAGAAATACGTTGAATTGCACTCCCTGTTCATGTCACGATAAAGCCGCCATCATGGCTGAGCCCGCGCAGCCCGATCTCAGCGCGGCCATGTCCCCTTCGGGTGCGTAGTCCCTCCCAGTGTCCCGCGTGTTTTCCCCGCCACCAGACATGGCATCTTGCGACAGATCTTGACATTGTCACTGCGCAATCATGCTGACTGCCGTGAACGTAGGCATCAAGCAAGAGCCAAACATCCTCGATGGCCTCGACCTGGATTCGATGCTGCAGGCCGCGACCAAGCGGCCCTTCGACGACACTGCCAATGGCGACGACGACCCGTCAAAGAGGGTCAAGACCGAGACCGAACATGCCCATAACAACACGTTTGAAACTGGCCACGGCGATGAGGAATCATTGGAGGATGGGCTCGCGCTTCTCGTTCAGAATGCGCTCAACAACGTGGGCGATCTGGTCAGCCAGTTCACCCAGGACACCGAGCTGCCTCAGACGACGCATGATCCGATGGATATCGATACCGCGCCCATGTCCGAGCCTCCCCTTCCTCCTCCGACTGTCACCTTTTCATGCGATCCTCAAAAGTACTTGCGCAAAGCCAGCCAGCATGCGCTCGGTAATATGGTAGGTTGGCGCCACCTTGTAGAGATCAAGCGCTTATATGTTTGGGATAGGCACTCTCTATCCTTCTCTTATTCTCGCAACCATTCGACGACACAATAAAGCCGATACAAGAGGCCGAATCACATCACGCCGCCTCCTTTCGAAATCTCCAATCCTCCTTTGAACACATCAAGCAAATATACTCTACCGGCCCGATACTTTCCGCAGATGATGTCGAGCTCCAAGACGATGAATATCGCACCATTCTTGACCTAGCGAACCTCGCGCAGTTTGCCGTCTGGCTATTACGGGATACACCGTCGTATGCCGAAGCCCACGCCAATTTCCATTCCATCTTCAGAGGTCAAGTTTCTGATCTTGGCTCTGATGCACTCGATCTATACCTATCCCTCAAGACCCAAGTAGCCATCGACGCGCTTGCCACGAAATCACCCGAACAACAAATCGAGCACGTACTGGACGAGTCTTTAATCAACGGAATGGAAGAGAAGCTATGTTCCCTCCATGGCGGCTCGGAGCTCACTCCTTCGGATCTTGAGTTTGTCGCGTCTGTCCGATCCAGGAGAGCGTCCCTAGAAAGCGAGGCGCAGTTCGATTCTGGTTAGTGTCCTATCATATCAGTGTTTCAAGGGAATCCTTACTTACACACTGCAGCGCTGTTGAGGTTGAGGTTCAGTGTGGACGACCTGTTGCGACAAGTTGGGACTTGTGTCAAGACTCGAGTCGCGTTGATGTCGGACCTCGGATCAAGATTGGGCCATGTCATGCCATCTCTCGAGGACACGGCAGTCGACCTTTTGGGGGACACCACTGGCGACGCCGACTTGGATCTGGATGACTTGTCTTCTTTCTTTGAGAAGACGACCTCGGGTCTCGTTCAAAACGCTCTAGCTGGGTTAACTGACGAAAATCCTCCGCCAACGCCAGTAGAGGAGATCATTGAGCAACCGTCTGAGCCCGCTAAGAGCCCCGAAAAGGCAGATTCTTCAACACCTCAGACCAACGGCAAGGTAGACCTCATGACGGATTACAAAGAGCTTGAGGCTTTGGTGGCTGAGAGCACGTCAAACTATGTCAAAACCACACTGCATGGCTTGTCGCCTGTTCCATATCAGCCAACCGTCCCTACAAGCACAAGTGAGCTTTTTGTCACTCATGGCAAAGAGCCATACCCATCAGTGACCAACGCCCCAACAGCACAGTCTTATCTCAGTCAACTACAACAGGCCCAAGCTCAACATCCATACTACTCCTACACACACAGCATACCTGAACCACAACCACCTCCCCCTGAGCCCGGTCAGAACCTGCCCCCAAACCAGACCTTCCCGAGTGCCATACTATATGACAAGGCTCGACAAGCGGCCCTCTCCAAGTCCTCTGCACATACACGCAGAGAGGGCCTCCACTCCACTCGTCGGCCGTGGACGCAAGAAGAAGAGAAGGCGCTTATGGCCGGCCTGGACATGGTCAAGGGTCCGCACTGGAGTCAAATCCTTACCCTTTTTGGGCAAAACGGAACCATATCGGATATACTTAAGGATCGGACCCAAGTTCAACTGAAGGACAAAGCTCGCAACCTCAAGCTGTTTTTCCTCAAGACCAACTCGGAGATGCCTTATTATCTACAAGCAGTCACTGGCGAGCTCAAGACTCGTGCCCCAACTCAAGCTGCAAGGAAGGAGGCTGAGGAACGTGCAAGAATGAACTCGGAGGAAGACCAGGCCAGGATACAAGGCATCATGACGCTTGCAGGAGGGCTGCAGAACCCTCCGCAAGGACGGACGGCGGGGACCCCAGCCTCAGCAGTTGGCTCTGGGGTCATTACTCCAGCTCAGGCTGCGAGCGCTGCACAGGCCGCGTCGACGCAGCACGGCTCGCCGGTTCAGCACCAAACGGCTGCTCATAGTTATAACCCAGCCACCTCTTCGGGATACCCGCCCTCGTCTCTACCACAGGCCCGGTCGAGCATGATGACGACGACACAACAAGGTCTACAGTCGTCACCCCAGGGTGTTCGGCCGCAGTCACAAGGGAATCCTCAGACCCCACGGCCACAGCATCAACCGCAGCAACAGCCCCAAAGTGCCATGCACTCTCCCGCTCAGGCTCACGCTGCCGCCCAGGCCCGATCCCACACGTCGACACCCGTCGGGCAGCTGCATCACTCGTCGCCAGCGCATCACACGCCAACGCCTCAATCTGCGTCTACAGTGCCCGCGCAGCATGCTCAGCACCAACATACCCATTACTCTCCCCCTCAACATACACAACTCACTTTCCCGTCACCTCCGGCGTCGACCTCGGCACAGTCCATGCATTTGTCGGCTCACGCGCCAATGTCAGAGCTGCAATCCGAAATGCACGACAACGCTGCCGAGGCGGCACTACTCCAAGGCCTCCAGGCTGCCGTGGCAGAGTCTCTATAGGCCAGAGCGCAATGTTACACGAAACGGGACCGTTAAGAGGCAGGCTCTTTTACGGACAATTTTTTGGTGCCATAGAGGTGCAAGCAATTTCCTTCACTGCCTATATTTTTTGTTTTTGTTTTCGATTCATGTTTGTTATAGCGACAGCACGAGGAATTAGTGCACGCGGAGGCTCAAAGCGCTGATTTGAACTTGTTGCTTCTCAATGCAGCGTCACGCCTGGCGTGACTGCGTAAATAGATAAAAGCCTCGGCGGCGTATACAAAAGGGGAGGGGAGAAAGTCTTTGAATGATACCACGACTTGGGAGCATGATTGATGGGTAACTTATTGGATTTGGAATAGCCGTTTATAGACAATCGGAACTTTGATAACTCGGCACCTTGTGTGTTCCTCGGCTCCTGGTGATACTACCTAGGTCCGCAACTCTGCTAAGATCAAACGGCGGCTTGGATCAGCGGTTAGCAAACATCAAGACTCGGGTGACTTGGGCACAATCATGCGTCTTACCAAGGTGCGGCTAGAGGCATGAAACTTGATCATCCTATCAAGAGGCATTGACTGATGCAGCTCGCCATTTATCACGCGAGGGGCCGCGATACGGACCATTTCTACCATGATTGTCGCCTATGCCCAGAGTCTGTGAAACGTGCCAGGGGCGTACAACGAAGAGGGTTGGAAGGGCTCATCTGGATGCAGCAACTATAAGTCCAGCGCCAACTGCACACATGGTTTCACCATCTTCTATTAACAATCTATTATCGATATAGCCCAGACACTATCCAAGAGTCCGGAAGCCAGCCATGTTACCCAGAACATACCCACACCGAGGACGCGGGTATGAGGCTACTTGCGCAGCGCCGGGAACCGTGTGCAGCAACTTAGCAACAACGCTGAGAATCAACGGGCAGAGAATCCCGTCGCAGTATTGCCAGTTCCATGCTTGCAGACAGGTCCAAGGAGGCCAGGCGTGCCCCGTTGCAAAACTGCCCAGGGCCGTGGTATGCAGTGAGCGTGAGTTGTCGAGCCCCTCCCTGTCATGAGATATTGGGAAGCGGGATACATGGCTGATACCTGGTCAAGACGTTAGGTGTCGAGCCTCTGATGATGGGACGAGGTGCGACTTGGATGTAAAGGATGGGAACTCGGCGGTATATAGCTATTGCACGCAACTTCGTGAGATATTCTGCTTGCTGAGGCATGCTCAAGAACTGACGATCATGAGACAGATCTTTGTACGTTCCCCGAATGTGAAAACCAACGTACGAGGCGAAATGGACAAGACCTTTCACTCTGCGACGAACACCGCTGCGAGCATGACAACTGTCGGGCCCCCAAAGAGACAGGGCCGTTTTGCAGAACGCACACCTGTGATGACCCTCACTGCATGGGTTTCGCCCCAGGTTTCGACCTGGACGACCCGGAACGCTTCTGCGAGCGTCATCGCCAGTGTGAGAGGCCACAATGCTCTCGTCTATGCCATGTCCGCGACAACGGGCAGCCTTCACCCTTCTGCGGCGCACACTACTGCGAAGCCCCCGACTGCGAAGCTGAACGCGAGGGGGGGTCTCACTGCCGCGACCATACATGTGCCGAGCTAGGCTGCCTCAGAGGCGGAGAGTCGGCAAGGAATGAGTTCTGCAAGGAGCACACGTGTAAGACGAGGAACTGCCGCCTGAGGAGGCTTGGCAGGGAGCACTGTCCGTATCACGGGTGCGTCTACGGCGGCTGTGAGGCCGAGGTGGTGGAGGGCCGGTATTGCGAAGGTCATCAGAGATGCTCAGAGATGGGTTGCGAGAGGCGGAGGTTCTCTTCTCGGGGGACTACGCACGCCGTATGCGAAGATCGTAAGTCTCCCCTTTCGTCAGTCACTATCGGGCACTTGGGGGTATATTCTAATGATGGAGACTTCTACGGAGTTTGCCCAGGCATCAATGACAGACGAGGTTGCGGTCGACGGGCAGAACGAGACACTCGATATTGCGAGCACCACGTATGCCAGGTCCGAGACTGTGAGCATGCAAAAGCTCCGCCGTTCGAGTTCTGCATCAGTCACAAGTGCCTTGTGCCGGAGTGTCACCGTCCCAGGCAAACGTCGATCCACGGACTCGCCCGGGGCAACTTTGACGGGCTCTTTTGCGACGGCCACAGCTGTAGCCAAGCTGGGTGCCGCAACCAGGCTGCTGCAGAATCGGGCTGGTGTGCTGAGCACGGGAGGAATCGGGGACCGGGGTTCAGGCAGCGAATGGCTGAGGCTGAAGATGAAGAGGCCGAGCCGGTTCATCGTGGGAGGCTCAACTGGTCAGGACGGCGAGAACGAGGTCGAGGCCATGGTGAGGATGGGCAGAGACGTATGGGATGGGCCGAGAGGAGGCATCATGATCCGTGGGCCGCATGGGGTCTTGCGATGTGACGCGAGTTGTGATCAAAGTGTACGGGTTGCCTCGTTGCAGCCTGGAGTAGAAGCCACACTGCTGTGAGTCCGAGGCTCGGAATAAGTTGTTCATTGTTTGGGGGCCGTTTTATAGGAATGTCTTTGACGGCCGCTGAGAGGACAATGCGGCGTTAGTTGAGAGTCCGGCTAGGGCTTGTATTGAATCGCCACCGTGAACTTGATTTACGAGTGTCTTTGAAGCCCGTTGATCGACTAGCCTTGCATCTCGAAGCAGACGTCGATCTCTCTGCCTGCCTCGGCTGAACAAAGAGGACGGATATAGAACAATGACTTGTAACGTAGAGGCTCCAAGGCGGCCCCTGCCGAGTCCGGCGAGCCAAGGCTAAAACGGCTGAACCGAGTCATCGGGTGGTGCATGTTGCTTGCTGCAAGGGGTCCCGTGGCGACGATTCCTATTCTGATGCTTCTTGTTGTTTTGGTGGTGGGGAGAGGAAGAAGATGGATGGGCGGAGGCCGCTTGAGCAAGCCACAGGGCGAGTCCGTCATGGGTTAGGGGTGTTGGTTTTGCATATCAGCACTGTGCAGTACCGCATCTAATCAGTCGACATCACGCTATCACAAGTACATTCTTGACCACTTTACCAAGTACACACTGTATCCCTGCATGACTACACCACCCACGCGATCTCCCGCCCACGCTCATCAGGGACGAACACCTGCAACGTCCATGCACGTCACTTAAACTTATGCACGACTACGGCTTTCTTTGCCCTCTTTCTTTCCATGCTATTCTTTCATTAGCCGCGACTCCTTCCTTTCTTTGACGCGCTTGGACTCTGCCGTCAAACAACGAACCCCTGGTTCCTCGAGGTAAGCGCCTCTATATCGCCATCGACTTACACAACATCAACAAGTTAGTTGCCTGCAGGCCTCGATCAAGTCATCTTGTCCTCCCTTTGGTCATATTGTCTCGTCATTGTTCTCATTATCTCACACGGGAGTCTCTCTGTCTCCATCATCAACTACTCTCTTCTTTGTCTACCTAGAAATGACCACCATCATGAATGAGACATGGGTCATGGAGGGCCACGCGCGCCTCACATCCACTTCATCCCACGGAACTTTGGCTCGCATTTAGCACACTGGATCCAAAGTCCCTACAAAGACCACCTTGGACCAGAATACTGCCCTGCCACGGTTGGTTGCTCTGGTCCCAACTTTCCCAAAGTCCTAGAGCCAGGCCGTGAAACACCTACACTTTGTTGACTCCGACTCATCACCCGCTGCTATAAGCCACGATATCATGGCTTTTTTCTCTTTTTGTTCCATTTTCAACCTGGATATGACTGTCTCGTGCTTCTCTTCGGCCATCTTGCGAAATGGGGGCCGAGTCGAAGCAAGTGCCCGAGACTGGAACGGGTGTTTATAAAAGAGCTTTCTGTTCCCGTCTGCAGCAGCACGGCTTCCCTTTGTTTGCTGGTAAAAGACATACCTGACCTTCTTTGATCACCTGTACTATTCGACTGTCTCTTTCAACAGTCATTCTTTCTTTGTGAACCCTCTCCGAGACAATTATCAAGGTCATTCAGTAACTACACAAAGGCTTTGCTCTCGAGGCAGACTATACTTGACCACCGTCAGTCGCCGAGTCCTAGGGAGCTTTTGTCTCATTGCAAAAGACATCGTCCCTATATCTTACTACCTACCCAGCTCTTTGGACCTTCAGCTGTGACTTGTCAGTGTTACTCTACATCGTCACTTCAGCAGCAGTCTTGGACCCTTTCGACCACAAACCACACAAAGCAACCCCGATACACAGCTCGGTCTTCGATATGTCTCGACGCTGCTATGTAGAGACTAGTCCCGAGGGACGGGCTCAGTTCGTAACCGTCAAACGCTCGCGATCCTATCACCACCACAACCACCGCCACGCATGCGACTACTACAAAGTCAGCCGGGAGGAGTGGAAGACCCTCATCCGGCAAAACGAGCTGCTAGACGAGGCCAATCGAGACTTTTCCGTCCAGAACGAGACCCTGAGGTCGAGGCTTCACAGCACCGAAACCGAAACCCACCGCCTATGCCACGTCGTCATCCCCCAGCTCAACGACCAGATCGCTACCCTCACGGCCGACAATGAGTGTCTCCGCCGGTCAAATGACGGTGTATCACCGTCCTGGGGTCACCACGACATAGACAAACTGCGCATCAAGTTGTGCAAGCTCGAGAAGGAGAACAAGACGCTGAGGGATGACAACGGGGACCTGCGCTTCCGCATCCGCGAGCTGTCCAAGCAGATCGACCAGAGCCTCAGCCGCCGGGTCGCCGACTTGGCCAAGCAGATTGAATACTGGACGAACCAGTCTGGTTTCTGGAAGGCCAAGTACGAAGAGTTGCGGGAGCGGCATATCGGCCTCATCACTGTCGTCGAGTCCAAGACGGAGAAGATTGAGGTCTATGAGGATATCTTGAACAAGAGGCGGCGCGTCTGCTGATTCGACGGCTCTCTTGTTTGATCTTCCTCTTTCATCTCTTGCAGGACGCACTGGGTCTCTCGTGGAACTGATAATTTGATGGATCGATCATCGTCAACTGGCTTTGTTGAGACTGATATCGTCTTGCGCCCTTTCTTTGCGCTGATCACTTTGCTTCAACGGCTATTACGTTTTATTTTCAAGGTACGCGGCGCTGCGAGTCTCATAGTAAACAGTCTGCTAACTATCACAGATGGATATTCGTTGGAAGTCGAGATGAACTTTTTATTATTATGTGGCGTACTAAGCACAACCAAGCATGTTATTTTGCAATCTATCTTTGTTTCATTCTTATTTGTATCATGCTTTCTAGTACTCATTCAGTTGGGATTGACACAAGTCACGGCAAAGGACATTTGACAGGGGACTTTGGGATAGAGAGGCATTCAGACAAGGCCTTGGCGTGGGACTAGGGTAGGGGATTTTTTTCAACTTCACCCACATCACCGCATGTAACCCCCCAGCAACGAGTCACGGAGAGAAATATATTTATACGTGATCGTCTGGAAACTGTGTACCATGTACCGCGTGATATATATCCGGCAGGCTTCTGCGGGTGCGTTGCTTTGGTCACGCGGGTCCAAGGTCCTGGTCAAGGTAGCATTTTCCAACAAATTGTCTCAAAATGTCAAGTTTGGGATTTCCATCTTCACAGCCTGATGGAATGCCATGGCAGCACTTGCCCACAACATTTCCACAGTTGATTACCCAAGCATCTTGCACCGCCATGACGTGAGATGGGACGATGGCAGTGCAAGGCAACAAGACATGTCTGATGCCTTTTGTCACAGCCTCCAAGTACAGGACAAAGAAAGCGCCTTGCCATGGACGAATCACCCCGGGACTTGAGATGGAGGCGTTTGGCGATCCAATGCAACGCGATGTCCCGTGGCATCGTGCCCCGCAGAATGGAAAGCCCCCTTTTGACGACGACGCGAGAGGGAGGGGGTGATGAGGCAACCGGGAGGGGAGGGGTGTTGTAGGAAAGGCCGAAAAGAAGGGGAGCAAGAGATGATGAAACTTGAAAAAGCATCAAGAAGGGAAAAGGTGCTATTTCCAGGCAGCAGGGGTTGGTTGTCCCTCCGATTAGGCTGCCAAGGACGTGGTTGTTTTTTTGGGGGCCAGAGGCTTGTCACGGTCTGAACTAAAGATGGATGGGGGCAAGGGGAATTTGAGAATACGAATCCGGTTTGTGTGGTTAAAGAGAGTTCAGGTAAGGTAAAAGGTGTGTGTGCAAGGCAGACGGGACGTGTTTGCGATGGTGTCGTGACAGATATCTGAGGGTGTAACAGAGTTGGATAGACTGGGCGGATGACCATGACCAAGAGGTTGCAACCCGGCATGACCACAGCCACCAGAGAGAGAAAACTGTCCAGTTGATTCACACGGAGGGCCTCAACCACGCAAAAGCCGTTTCCACCTGGTTCTTGGCTAAAAGCCGGGCGCAGAGCAGCACGATACGCTCCCGTCCCGTCCCCATGAGGAGGAATCACCAGCGGGTAGATCCGTGGCTTAGCGAAGCCGAGGACGAGGTTTGTCCGTCCAAGTTAATAAGTAACCCAGCGTCACTTGCCCGGTTGGGAAATCCAATCAAGCTTTCCAGGTTCCTTTGACCGAGGGGGCGCCTTGTAGATGGCGTTTAGCGACCGTTGGGTGGGACGGGACGGAAAGAAGGGCTGGCTCCACGCTGCTGGGTGCTGGGTTGGGGCTGGAGGCCGGCCATGCGCCTCGGTGAGCTGTGCAGTCT
>JABEYC010000300.1:0-17444 GCA_013266195.1 Fusarium zealandicum
TAAGTGAAGCTGGATAGTATCCAATGGATTATCGTCTTCTTTTTCCGGGCAGGCATCGAGTGGCAGATGCTGGTTGATGCTTCTGATCCATATCAAGTCTATTGTTCTACCCTTGTCATCACCAACATCATTAGTTCTCTCTCAAAATAGCCACGTCCGAATACGAACCAATCTGATTGTTTCTCCTTCGTATTGATTGCTTACCCTCTCTCTCTGCTTGTTGGCCCGTCTCAAGTCGCACTCTCTTATAGCTCATCCATCCATGTCCAATCTTTTGACAACAATCACCGCGGCCTCCCGCGCGTTCATCCGAGATGCTTAATCCCATACCCTTTTCTGTGACACCAAGATCAGTACTTTGATGAGCCAAGGACTTGCCGGCCTGGCAATGTCCCGGCCCAAGCGTAATCCTTTGTTGTAATTGCATTCGTGGGCCAGCAGGTCTCACTATCGTATCAGAAGATGCCCAGCAGACAGAGTCACCTGACGATGGCGAGACGCATTCAATCGTTGACACGCTCGACATGACCCTCTACCGATAATGTAGCATGACGTGGAAAATCTCTGATTTCCCAGCGAGAGCCAACCTAAAGAATAAAATAAAATAAAAGTTCGGCCAGGAGCTGCAGGCCTGCCGATCACCCCGCCCCTTGCCCCTTTGTCATGGGCTTCCAGAACAAGCTTCGCTACCTCCAAAGCAAGCGTATCAATCTCCAAGTGTGAATGTTTCAAATACCATTCCATAGATTAGCCATGATGTATTCTCTGTCAAGCAATCTACTATAGTCTTCTCTGCCTGCCGAGCGAGGTAAAAGATGCTCGATGACCAAGAGATCGACAAGATCAAAGTCCAAGGCTGGAATACAGTAACTTACATTCCTACTGTCTCATGCTATGTACAAACTACAAACCCTCTCACGGCATCCCATTTGCCCTGCGCCATTCCCAAAACAAAAAAGAACCTCCTCGTCATAACTTTTTCGGGTCAAAGGGCTCTTCCTTACTCCCCTTCTCGCACCTCCAAGATGTCTGCCTCCACTTCTTCCTCCCCGTTTCCATCGCCGTAACCATCTTCACCCTCCTCCGACTCCTCGACGATTGGTTCAGGCAGCCCACCTTGCTCTGCCTGCAGTTGCTTGACCTTGGTGTTGGTCATCTCAAACACATACTGCCCCAGATGCTCCACGCCCTCCATCGGCACCTCACCTTCCACGGCACCATCGCCTTCGGCCACTTCTCGCTCCGTCGGCCAGAGCTCCCCTGTTACCAGCATGAGCTTGTCCGGCTTCTGGAGCAGGAGGTCAAAAGCTGGTCGGAGCTCAGGGCATGCCTCAAACACCTCCCGCCGGCCCAGGATGTAAAGACCAAGACGAGCTCGAGAGAGGGCCACCGTCATGCGTCGCACATCTCGCAGATAACCTACTCGTGATGTTCGCGTAAGAGACAAAATGATATCTAGAGCCGCTATTAGTCTTGATTTCGTTGAGTTGAAGGGGAAGCAACTTACAGTCGTTCTGCTCGCCCTGGTACTTGTCCACTGTAGCCACTGCCTTGGGGAGACCAAAGACGGGGTTTCGGGCACATCTATGTGACAGGACATCCTTGACAAGCGCTCGTTGACCAGCATATGTCGTGAGAATGGTAATCTTCTCTGCTGGGTACCCGAGAAGACGCATATACTGGAAGATGGCAACCGCATACTCTGCCTCGCCCAGGTTCTGGATGAAGTGTGGCGTCGGCTCGGCCTCACCACGGCCCTTGTAGTCCGGCACGTTGATGAACTGGAAGTCGTGCTTGAATCCTGCATTGGCCTTGACAAACTGCGGGTTCGTCTGCACATCGGGAAGGTTGTGCAGGTTGGGGTACCGCCACTGGTAGAGGCTTGCGATTGATGAACGCGCACGTCCCTGCTGGTCGAGGGTGACGGTAGGGACACCGAGTCGAACCAGTCGTGAGAAGAGCGACTGCTCAAGGTTGGCATAATGGCGGAAAGCAAGACTTTGGATGACCGGGGAGTTCTGGAAGTGGTCGCCGCAGAGGATAACCCGTTGCAGAGGCATCTTGCCATCCCGAGGCTTCTGCATCGTCAGAGGTAAAAACGTCTCAATCTCCGTCACCTGCGCCGCCTCCTCCATCACCACGTTGTCGTAGTGAAACCCAAGAGACGCGATCTCGCCTCTCCTGATAGCCGCATGCGTCGTCGTCATTGCGATGATTCGCGCCTCACTGGTGAGAAGGTAGTTTGCCTTGTCGCGTTCTCGTCGAAGGATCTCGAAAGGAAGAGCGTCGGCCAACTCCGAGAAAATCTTGGAGATGTGGTGATAGCAGCCCTGCGCCACATCCAGAATCTGCTCTCGGTCGCCATCAGGTGAGAAGAGAGGCTGGGGAGCATCGGAAAAGTACCCGTGGAAGGGGAAGGCTTCCACAATCTCGGCCACGCTTGACCCATCGGCATTGACAACCTGCAGGAACTTGTTCCATGCAGGTACAACGTAGACGGTGTTGAAGTAGCCAGCAGTCTCTGCCGAGTTCTCGTGGGCACCGGGGGCGCCGAGGCTAGCAGCCAGCTTCCTCACTTCGAGGAGATACTGGTCTCGATTGTCCAGAAAAGACTCGACGCGCCCGTGCTTGCTAAAGTTTCCTTCAGTGTCGAGATCCTCTTCGCCGTGTCCAAGACGCAAAAGATGCCTCTCATCAATGTCCAAAGCGACAATCTTGGCGAACAGCTGATTAAGTGCCTGATTGCTGTGCGCAAGAAGCAATGTCTTCTGTTCGGGATAGTTGTGGTAGATATTGTTGATGGTCTGCGTGGCAACGTCTGTCTTGCCAGTGCCTGGAGGTCCAACGACAACGGTGAGTCCGGGCTGCGTGCCTGATGTGATGGCTTCAATCTGAGCCGGTGTGAAGCGCACCGAGTTCAGTCGTGGAGCGTCGATGGGATAAGGTCCCGTATTGGGGGGCTTGTAGCTTGAGACTTTCATGGTCTCGATCTCGGAAATGAGTGCGGGATCTGCGTCCCTGCGTCGCTTCTTGGATGGCTTGCTCCCTTTGGGCTCCTCTGGCTTGTCAACAGACTCCAGTACGTAAGGTGGTCCAAAGCTACCAGAGACCTCATCACCTGGGTCGATAATCTTTCCAGGCAAGCTCTCGGTCAAGTGTTGCCAATCGAGAAAGGTGTCTCTAAAGTCAACCTTGGGTTCTCGGTTGGACAGGTTCTTGTATGTGGCTCCGGCAGGGTCGCCATAACCAAGGAAGACCTCGTGGAGCCACGAGGGCAGGGGAACCTCCGACAATACGAGACTCCGGATGGATTCAAGTACTGGCTTGAAGTTGTTTTCCCTCCTGCCACGCCTTAAAAGTAGGTTGACCCGGCCATACACGTCCGGCTTACCAGCTGCTGCACGCTCGACATCTTTGCTGTAAGTCTGAGGGTCCAGCTTGAGCTGGATGCGTCGTTTGTTGTCAAGGTTGCCAGCTCCGTCTCGGACATGACGGCCCTTGTCATCCGTGATTTGATGGACCTCGGCGGCTCGCACGGTTATCACACCGAGCCTCTCCGCCTCGGACATGGCCTCGCCTCCGTTGCTAACAGACTTGGGAGGTGGTGGCTCAATCGCGAGGAGGAACACCACATCATCTTGGCGTAAAGAGTCCCACTCTCTGCGAACACCGTCTCCCAGCCGACGAACATCATATGAGACCTCGGCGCGTACCATCGAGGGGTATTCACTTCCAACTAGGGCCGGCACAACCTCGAGGATCGCCGGCTTCGAGATTGGCATTGCCATCTTGGAAAATCCGGCAAAGTTTGTCTCGCCAGGTTGTTTTGACTCTGGTTGCAACCTTCTCAAGGCGGTTTCAATGTCTTTGCGAACTCCGTAGAACGACTCGCACCGATACAAGATAAGTGCCCTCCATAGAAAGTCGCCGACAGAGAGGTACTGGAGGTTTAGCTTAGGGAGGGCCATGGGATGCGAGCCGTCGTAGTTCTCCGCTTGCTGAAAGCTGTTGTCGAATAAAGAATGCTCCGTCGGTGCCAAGCCCATGTTCCTAGCGACCTCCTGGAATGTCTTTCTCCGTTCAAAGGTGGACAGGACCACTTCCAGGAAAAATTTACGGCTAACGGGAAGGTTGAGGCTCTCGGGATACTCAGTTCGCAGACCAAGCAATGAGACCAGGTTCAGGAGCTCTTCATCCGTCAAAGGCTCAAGGAGAGGCTCCAATTCCCCCCTTTGATCGATGGAGCCATAATTAGACAGGGCCAATACGGTCAGCTTCTCTCTGAAATGTTTCAACGAAATGCGCTGTAGTTTTCCAAGCGAAGCGCAATGCTTGTCGTATGCCTGTGTCGGGCTAAGCTGAACACCTGTCTGGTCATCGATGGTGAAGAAAGTGTAATGGGAGAGTAGAGCGTGCAGGTCACGAAGGAGTGTATTTTCTTCATCGTTGAACATCGGCGACAGGCGCATAGCCGAGACTAGGTGAAGATCCTGGATCAAGGAGTTGACGTAACGTCTGGTCGGGAGCTGACTCTGAAGATCAGACAGGAACTCTGTGAATCGTTCACAGTAGAGAACTTGATCTAATACATTGTGAGTATAAAGGATAACCAGACGGGTTTGGTTCTTGCTCACCTGCTTTACTGTTCTCTGTCCACAATAACCCCAAAAAGTCAAGAAGTAGGGTGTAGAGCCATGATCGCTCAAATCGAAGCCTGGCTTTGTTGGGCTCGTCGGCGGCATCGTAGCGCTTGTGTGCGGCCTTCCAAGCCTTTCGTAGCTGGGGGAGTTGGTCGAGGCTGCTCTCACGCGACTCCTCGGTCGACAGGTTATGCCAGATGCCAATCGAAACAAGGGGTGCGCATTCTTTTCTGACAAGAGCACAGTCGAGGCTTTGAAAGGCGTGGATTAAGAAGGATAGGAGTTGGGTTCGGATGGTAACAGAGAGCGTTCGGTCAAGCATCATCGACAGGAGTCGGCGGAACAGAGAGGAAAAGTCGGCCGGTCTATCCTCGAAAAGGCCTATGAAATGTCAACAACTCACTCGAGATCGATAAGAAGTGCCTACTAACTCCATGTTTCAAGATGTTCTCGGCGCTTCACGTTTGCGATGAGCGCAATCAACAAGACGTGGAAATTGGATGCTTCTTCGGTGTATGCAGGCCACAAGTAACTAGCAAAAGAGTCAATAAGAGCTTCGACGTTGATTAATCCATAGGAATATGCGCGTACCTCTCCAAGGTCTGCAGACTCTCGAGGAGCAAGAGAGATCTGTACTGGAAGCCCTCGCGCTCAAGCACTTCCCAAATGTTCTGCTTGAGAACATCGTTCTTCACCTTGGGCTTGGCCGGCTTCTTGCCTGGCTTCAACCAATGCTTCCGCGCAAGCTGAACAAACTGATGCTCCTCCTCTTCCACCTCGGCCGGGGTCGGGCGTCCAGCGGTGGCCTCGCGCTGAGGCTTACTCTGCTTCTTCGCCTTCGCAGCGCCGCTGCCCTTGAGCCGCTTCACGTTTGGCATTGTCGAATTCTCGTCGCGTCATGGACTGTCGAAAATTCTCGGGAGGGTGTATCTTGGACCGTGAGGGCGACAGCGCGAATCGTCGCGTGACCGATGGGGATTCGAGAAGAAGCTGAAGCTAAAAGCTTGGGTCTTAGAATTCTGGATGTGACGCCTCTTGTTTGCATAATGGTCTTCTCCAAAATTTCAGCCTCGCAGGACCCACGCGACGTGACGATTGGGCCAAGCCACATATCATGTACTTCCGGGGTGGGGATACCTCAGCTTAGCAGCGATAGGCACCATAGATCAGGTCCCCGCTTACTTTCGGAACTTTGAGCCACCTGGTGCGACAGTCTCAGCCTTCTCGGCTTTCAACATCCCCAAGCTCAACTGCACTCGCATCAGCCTGACCTCTGACGAAAACATCTCCTTCCACCAACTCGCAACAGCCTTCCACGCCCGCGACCCGACCCTTTTCTTTCTTTGCGGCATCTTTATAGGACACGTACAGCCAAAATCTCTCTACAGACGCATCACTTCCTTCTATGACAACCTCGAAGATTCGCTAGGCATAACGCTCCCTAGTCGCACAATGGCGGCCCTGGATACGGCCAATCCGGCTGCCCCAGTCGTCGGAGCCTTTGCTGTCTTGCTCCAGGAGCTGTTGTCTCAGGCAGAGAAGGCAAAACAGGAGCACACCATCGAGCCAGCGCTGAACAAGTCCGACTTCGACGACCTCTCCGGACGAGTGTCGACAACCGCGAACCAAGTCGCTGGCCCGAAAGTTGAAGATGGCAAGACAACAAACGACCAGGTCAAGGGACGGCAGTATGCTATAATAGAGACCGCCGCTCGCGACATCTTCAGCAATCTCATTGTGAGGCTCGACGTTTCTTTGCGACCTGCGCGCCGCGCTGACCAACCTAGGCGACGACCGCGATTGACTCTCCCGACTTCGTCAGAGTGTGGAACCTACTCGATATTCTCTCTCTTCTCTCTGACGATGGGCAATGCGACCCTGCTCTCTTGTTCTGGCTAGCGGAGGAGCTGCTGGACAGCCAAACTATCGCCGGATGTCGCAAGATCTTTGACTTCCTTGAATCGAGACGAGAACGAATCACAGCAAACCACTTCAAGCAGAAGCAGTTGATCATTCTGCGAAGCTGCAACGAATTACTACGCCGTCTTTCCCGCGCCGAGGACACTGCGTTCTGCGGTCGAGTCTTCATCTTCATGTTCCAGAGCTTTCCGCTAGGCGATAAGAGCTCCGTAAACCTACGAGGCGAATACCATGTCGAGAATGTCACTACATACGAAACAACTGCTGGCGGAGATTCAAGCATGGAGGTGGATGCGCCAACAGAAAGCTCCAAAGAACCGCAGGAGTCAAAATCGACCCCCAAACCGACGGACACTAAGAAGGCGGACAAGGACAAGCCGACATCCTTTGATGAGCTGTACCCCCTATTCTGGTCACTGCAAGAGAACTTTAGTCAGCCCAAGAAACTATTCGAGCCGACAAACTTATCGTCTTTCAAAGAGAGCCTAGAGGCAACGATGAAGGCCTTCCAGAAACAATACAGCAATGATCGAGGCGGTGCACGAAAATCGGCCGAGGAGGCAAAGCGAAACCTGAAGCGCAAGAGAGACACCGACGAAGATGACGAGAGTTCCGATGGGTTCAATCCCAAGTACTTGACTAGCAGAGATCTTTTCGAGTTAGAGGTAAGCCTATATACCTGCCAGTCAACTCTCGACTTGCTCACCTTTTACAGATTAGCGACTTGTCTTTCCGACGGCATGTATTGGTTCAGGCTCTCATCATCATGGACTTTCTTCTTTCTCTATCTGCTCAGTCCCGGGATAAGCTCTCTGCAACTGCCTCGACGAACAAGGCCGTCATGTACATGGACCAAGTCCTTAGCGAAGAGGATGTAAGTATACCAACTCTCCAAGATTTATCCAAGCAACTCGGGCTAACTTGCGCAAGACAAAATGGGTCAACGAAATGAAGAGAACTATTGCAGATTACCTTCGCCAGGGCGCTGATGGGCCATACTTCTATCGAATGGTGGAGACCGTGCTGGCTAGGGACAAGAACTGGGTTCGTTGGAAGATTGAAGGATGCCACCCCATCAAGCGAGACCCCGTCTCCCCGGCAAGCTTCGTCGAGGCAAAGACCAATGTTCAACGCATGGCTACCAGCAAACGGTTGAGAGCGGTCCCCATGGGCTCGGTCTCTCTCGACTTCCTCCGGGAAGAGGACGGAGAGGCAGCCTTGGAGCGGCTCATGGCAAAGGAGAGATTCCAGATCCCCGATCTTGATAGCTTCAAGCGCAAGATCGCCGACGATGAATTCGAGATCGAGATGCCGACCAATGGCCAAACAAAGGCCGCTGCCATCGCTGGCAAGGCCAGCAAGAGCTGGAGGGCACTGCGCATCGCCGCACGCACAAAGCTCGCTGCGTTCGACAAGATTGAGGATCCTAAGAAGATCGATATCGTGTTCGAGGAGCTCGCAGAGGCAGACGATGAGGAAGAGGACGCTGAGCCTACAGCCACCGAAGAGGACATGCCTAGTAACCGAGAACCCATCATCATCTCAGGTCCAGCAGGGGTGGGCAAGTCGACTGTAGTCGAAAAGCTGATGGAGGCGCACAAGGGCGTGTTTGCAACCGTGGTTCGCCATACTACACGGGAGCCCCTAGATGGTGAGGTCAATGGCAAGACATTTTATTTTGTCAAGCAACAAGAGTTCAATCAGCTCCGTGATGGCGACCGCCTGGTAGAAGCGGGCACCCGGGACGGCATTGACTATGGAACCAGCACCAAGGCCATTGATGCCATCACCGAACTTGGCAAGGTTCCCATCATCGAACTAGACCTCGAGGTAAGCAATTACCCCAACCCAAGATGTCCCCATGCTAACTCACGTCCCTCAGGCTGCGCAATACACCAAAGACATGGACTTTCAAGCACGCTACATCCTCGTCAAGCCCTCTAGTCCCGAAGTTCTCGAGCAGCGCCTCAAAGCTTCAGGCAAAGAAGACACCGCCATCCAAGAGATCCTCAAGAAGCTCCCCACGGAACTCGATCCAGCCAAGTTGGACGAGCTCTTCAACACAGCTATTGTCGATGAAGGCGCAGACGCAGCTGCCAAAGAGCTGGGAGACTATATATACGAGAGGAACGGAGGCCAATCCAACGACGAGGCGGGCTCGGATGACGATGCGGCCATGAAGGATGACGAGGGAGACAGTGGGGAGACAGCGGAAACAAAGGAGGCTACGATGACCGATGCCTAGTGCAGAGATAGATGAGGCGAGGCGTTGCTCATGTATAAGTAGGGTTGGCTCTGGGATTACTGGTAATGGACAAATTTGATACCCCGATAACTCTGTGACTATAACCCTTGTCCTGAAAACTGTCGAGGCGATGGCTGGGAAACATTTAATTCGGAAGTCGAGGGTCAACAGCAAGCATGTGAGTCACAGGAGGAGGCCATGTATATGACGACAGCACGGCAAGAATAGAGTGGAATTTGAGTAATATCAACCTCAGAATGAACTAGAAACTAGACCGTCCTGGCAGACAAGCGCAAGCACATATGGTACTAACTACACTAGCCTGCCATCAAGTCTCAAAACACGAACCGAAGCATCACACGCAAAAGTAAGTAGCCAACGACGGGGTTTTACTCTTCGCCGGAATCCTCCTCCGAGTCAGCCTCAGCAAGCCAAGTCAGGAAGGGCTCAGCAGCCTTGCGGACCTTCTTGGACGTGGCAAGGTCAGTGTACTTCTTGCTGGCCTTGGTTCCCCACTTGGTGACCACGTCCTCGCTGATAAGATCAAAGTGGTAGTACAGCTGGAGAATCTTAACAATGGACTGGTACATGTCGGGGTTTTCCTCTCCCAGGGTACCGATGAGGCGCTCGGTGCCTCCAAGAAGAGCCTTCTCGTGACGCTCAGAGGTAACAAACTGCAACTGATTAGCAAATGGACATATTCATGCAAACAGACAAGGACATTATGCATACTTGCTTCAGCATGCTAGCACGCTTAGGGATCTGAGCAACAACGTTCTTATCAAAGATGGTCTGAACAATAACAAGCACACTGCGGTGCTTGCTCTCGATGCCCAGCTCCTTTGCTTTGACATAGATCTTGATAGACTCGATCTTGTCAACACCGCCCTTCTGCGAGGCTTCGGTCTGGATCCAATCGCCAAGCTCGTCGTAGGCAGTAGGGCCGCCTTCACCATCGTCATCTTCGTCATCACCAATGTTGAGCTTCTGCTTGAATTCGCCGGGGAGCGAAGCCTGACGGGCCTTGACAGCCTCCTCGCTCATGTCGACAGCCCATTCATCTTCGTTGACCTCGGCCTCCTGGGGAACCTCGGCGGCCTCGGCCTGAATCTTCTGGAACTCATCGTCACTGCCAACATCCTCGTCACCGTTTTCATTAGAACCGTTCTCGGAGGCTTCATCGCTTCCAAGGCCGTTGGTACCGTTGGTACCGTTGGCAGCGTTGCCGTTCTGGCGAGCCTTCTTGGCAGCCCTACGCTCGGCCTTATCCTTCTTGCCCTTTTTAGGCTGGTTCTTGAGGATAAAACCACTGAGCTTGAGGCGAATGTCGACATCAGTACGCTGGCCACAGGCCTTGCAGTCAAGCAAGATACGATCATCCTTGATGACAACATCGGTCTCGGGGTTCTTGCATTTTTTGCAGAGAACAAACTTGTTGATGAAGCCATCGAGGTGGTCCTGAAGTTTGGCAGAGTCATGGGCGCCGTTGATGATCCAACGGTCATCCTTGGGGTCGATGTTGGTCTGAGCACCAAGCTCAAAGCCAAAGAACTTGATGACATAGGCACCGGGACGGGCGAGCGAAGAGGCAACGCTGCTCAGGTTGACGACAACGGTCTTGATACCGTTTCCTTTGCCTTCAATCTTGGTTTGCAGACGTTCCATCTTGTAGCGGTAGAAGGCGTCGCTGACATCGCGGCGGACGTTGACGAGAGCCATGGTGACGGTATTTGGGTTTCTGTGATAAAAATTGACAGGGCGAAGCTGGTGAGCGAGGCTATTTGTAGGTGAACTCGTAGGATGACGAAGATGTCATTAAGAGACTCGAGAGCGAAAGGGAGTGAGGACGGGCGGAGCAAAGTAGGGGATCACTGCTCAAAATGACTTTTGATTGACATGTGGCAGACCGGATGGATTCGGGGATGCTGGAGGGCAGGCATAGACAACTCTAGTCTGTGGGGTTTCAGCCGTCAGAACTGATGTCGGGGCTACAAGGCTTTCGCGGTATGCGAAATAACTGCAGCTTGAAGAGGTGTCTGAAGACGGAGAGCTGGTGTTGCTGATACATATACAGCAGTGTGCCTTGGCGGGATATATGTGTTCGGGGATACCGATTCCGGAGAGGAAGCGTGCGACGATGACCGACGACAAGTTGCACTCCTGGACCAACGCGATGGGGCGAGTTGGGGCGAGAGACGGACGAACGAGCAAAGAGCCGGAGAGCGGGGGAGAATGAATAAACGATGCGCGCTGCGACCGATAGTCAGCAGGCAAGATTTGTGAGCGTGATGCGCTGGGCGCGATAGATATGCGGGTGTCTAATAAAGACGATGGCTGAGCGAATTTGCTGTCTCAGGAGGAGATGTAGAGTTTGTGGTGTTGAAGAGTGGAAGAAAAAAAAGCGAAGAGGAGCGAAGGAGGAGAGTTAAGAACCTACCGACAGGAGGGGCGATGTTAGGGCCGGCCGGGATTTTGGGCAGGTTCGAGAAAGAATGGGGCACCTCATGCGGCAAAAACGGAGCCGAGGGCGGGCAGGCAGGCAGGAAGGAACTCAGAATAAGAGACTGACAGGTCGCCCACTGTGTTCCAGGTGTCGCCTTGCCCCGTACCTAGCGCCTAATGCTCCACTGTGAAACCACTTCAGGGGCCGAGTGTTGGCGGAGAGTTACCTAAGGTTCTGGACCGGGCGGGCTCCAAGCGCGGGCGGGCTTCCATTCGACATTTCCGCGCACTGTAACCTAACAGCCTCATCCAAGTGGACCTGAAAGCTGCGACTCGCAGCGGCTGCCTGGGTCACGTTGCCAACTATAACTGGAACAATGGAATAACCTAAGCTCAACTGTGCGGGAAGCTTCTGTATAACAGTGAGTAATACGCATGCACAAGGGCTAACATTGAGGCGATTGGATGGATGTCCAAGTACCCGTATAGATTACCGACGGGGCACTTATACCTCAAGAGTTATCAAGATGTAAGACATCAAATTGCATACACCTTGACGAACACTCAAGTTCCCTGACAACATGAATCATGACCAGGCAAACTTTTGCCTGTTTATTCTAACAAGCCCTATTCATCTTGAGATGGGAAATTCTGGAGCAACACAAGCGTCAACTCAAGTCAAGCAACTGGTGTCATCATGTTACGCTTCTAGTCCAACACAACCCCATCACTACTTGTTCTCGTCCAGAACCTCGTCTTTGATTGGTACAAACTTGAGCAGGCATCGCTTTCCAAGTGGACGTGACGAGATGAGCTGATCATCCATGATCATAGACTCAACCTCCATTGAGGCCTCCGGCTCGGTTTCGTACTGTGAATAGACATCACGCAGTAACGTCTTCATCTCCACCATGGCAAGACTATAGACGGTTGGCTTTGTTAGCGCTATTTGGGTCAGACAATATGCAACTTACTGCTTTCCGATACATCCTCTTCCTCCGCTGGAAAAGGCCCACTGAAGCCGTCTTCGGCCGGCATCTCCCTCCCTTTCCAACCATCGCTCGGGGTAAAATGTGTCGGGATCGGGGAAGACGTCGTCGTTGATGCGATGGACCGAGTAGGACTGGCAGCTAACCACCGTCTTCTCGGGCAAGGAGAATCCGTCAATGATACGACCACCCTGAGGAACATAGCGCGGCAGAGACATGGGGATAGCAGGGAAGCATCGAAGCCCCTCGTTCAGCACAGCATCTAGAAAGGCGAGCTTCTCCAAAGATGCGTCGGGCTCGTTATGGAATTCTTCGCGGAGTCGACGTTGGTACTTGAGTGACCGGGACTGGGATAGTTCCCACATCAAGAAGCAAAGAACGTCGCCGGTCGTGTCGATTCCTGCGGCCATGTGATCGAGACATTCGGCAGCCATATCCAAGGTATCGAGCACGCTGTTCTTGTCCTTGAGCCGATTCAAAACGGTGAAATCTGCCGCCCCATCCTCCTTGGCGTTCTCGATGACAAAGTTGTCGGCCAGGGGAATTGATCGCGGCTTGGCGAAGCTGGCGAGAACTCGCGATGCAACTTGATGAAGGGTCGGGCTGTAGTGCTGAACCAACCGGTCTGAGTTGTCGTTTTAGCCTGCATCCCTCTAAACTCTTCTCATGGACAGACTCACTCTGCAAACTATCGTCGGCAGCCACCTCATGCATCATCTCTTCGTCGTCCTTGTTCTGCAGGCAGTTACTTCCATAGGGATGAAACAGCTGGTGTGTGACACAATCACAAGCATAAGCATGTAGTGCTGTCGATGTTAGCATGTGCACGCAATGGTTCCAACGTTCAATGGTGAGACCAACCCCTCTATGAAAATAGTTAGCTACACAGCTCCATGTGGTGGTCAGACATTGCTCTTACAAAGACATCGGCCGTGTTATCGGGCGAGTTGGCGCAGCGTTCGACGAACTTCTTGGAGCGCTCCTGTACCCCGGCTAGAGGTGCTGCCTTGATGACATTGCTGTTGGCATATCGATCACCGATCATTCTCCTTCGCTTGGCATGCTTGTCGTAGGGTCAGTTAAGTCGACGCAAGAAACTACAGTGATGAAACTTACATCGCCCTTGGTCAAGGTGGAAAACATTGTTCTGAATCACAGCCAAACGTCAGAGATGTCGAATACTGCAACTTGGGTGGGAATTCACATACCGCTTGCCATAAACTTGGAAGAGGTCATAGAACTCTGTCTTGTCGTATCCGCTACCGCCAGACGCGTAGATCTCTTTGAGAGCATCGCCCGAGGTGAAGGAGACCTCATTGGGTGCAATGCGGACGACTGGACCATACTTCTTGTGCAGGCCATGAATATACATGGTACGGTTCGCACCGAGTTCCTGCCATTTCAGCCAGAGCGAGGTCAACTTGGAGATGGCCGGGCCGGGAATCTTTGCCGTGGCCGAGGTGAGGCGGACGACGATGTGGACGATGAGAAGCAGAGCGGCCGCCCCGGCGATGAAAGTGGGTGACAACAACAGCATGATGGCCGATATATCCAGGACACACTCGAGATGTCGTCGACTTCCGTGGAGGGTGGAGAGGGTCCAAGGTCAGTCAACATTCGAACCACGCTTTCTTATCTCGGGGTGTCCAAGATTGGATATGACTTAAGTACTACTCCGATACGGGACCCAGAAATCTACACAAGCCCCGAGTCTGGGGACGCCAACCCGACAGGTTGCTTCGTGTGGGGGGGCTGCAATGCCGATAGAGGTAAAGTCACGCCCTTTGAACCGTGTCATTGCCTATCGATTCTCGGTTCTCCTTGTCCTTGACAGCTTCTTCTCCACATTCTGGATTCCCCTCTTGTCGTTACAGATTGGTGACACATCAAGACTCCCCGCAAAGCGCCTCGAGACAGATCTTGGTGCAACGCAGGCCAACAATTGAATTCTTATTTGCAACCCACACGTCCATTGCCCAAGGATAATACCGGACTCCATTCTACCGCAACAATAGCCCTACAGGTCCTGTTTCCCGCTCCCATCACCGCCGGCGCCCCGCCGGCCGCCCCCTCCTCCGAACATGCTCGTGATCCAGCTCAGCCCCGGGATCTGGACCGGCGCCGGAGGAGGATATTCCTTGCCGTCAATCTTGGTCCGCGGGCTGCAGCTGCACCACTGACTCTCTGGCACTCCGCTAAACACCTGCTTGACGTGACTACCGCATCCACGCCATGACTTTTTGGCTAGATGCCCACAATTTGGGACTTGATTAGACCTCTGATGCAATTGGTGCCAGCATAGATCATGGACTCACAACATGTCGGGCACACAGCACCAAAACACATGATAACCTAGATTGGGTGT
Organism: Fusarium zealandicum; assembly: GCA_013266195.1. Classification (NCBI taxonomy): domain Eukaryota; kingdom Fungi; phylum Ascomycota; class Sordariomycetes; order Hypocreales; family Nectriaceae; genus Fusarium; species Fusarium zealandicum. The sequence goes on from JABEYC010000300.1 coordinate 14,602, forward strand.
ATTGGCCGAGTGTGGTAATCGTAGAGACAGCTCGGCAGTGCTTGTCAGATGGCAAGCAGCTGGGATATTGGAAGTAGAAGACGATTTTGAGTAGCAACGGACTGGATTGAAAGGTAAGAGGTTCAAGAGCTAATATACGATCAACTATTCCCCGACCCCGCCCGGTCTGGCCATTTGCAGATGGTTAGGTCGCCGTCCAGCTCAGTTCTTTGGTCGCCGAACTCGCCATCTACCTTACCCTATACTAAAATCTTGAAATATGGCGGCAGGTCTTTGGGCCACGATTGATGGCGTATATTTCCTCGTGAGTTTTTGAGTACATAATTACTTTCGATCAGTTCCGCAAGGCTGCTTAAGTGAGCAGCACGCATGCACACCCCTTAATTACACCAAGCTTTGCCTGTACCGTCGCTGGTCATGGATTCATATGTGATGGGAGCTTTCCGCGTCATCAAAACACACAAGAAGCTTGAAAACCGCGACCTGGGAGGAAGTGCATCACAAATCCAATGTTTGAGAAAAAGACAGAACTGACATTTCATTTCCTATTTGCCATACTCTGTTCGTAACGTTTTCTGACATCCAGCTCTTAACGTGGTAGCATCGTGGGCTAGAAACTACTGCAGCCACTGAATGCTGTGTCAGCCTATCCCTGCTTGACAGGAACCGGAAAGCCTGTGGATGCTGTTCATAGTAACAGGAGCTAACTAACAAGGCACAGGGGACGTACGATCTTGAAAAAAGAGAAAGTCAATTCTACCACGGCAAGGTTACGGTACTACGTAGAGCGATGCTATGGAGCATGCACAGAGATACTACATTACGTAGTAGACGGGATGAGCGCGCTACAGGTGTCCTGATTGTTATTCCGTGAAAACACCAAGCGAGATAGCCCGAGATCTCGTCTCATATCGAACCCGACGAGTCAACTGTGAATAAGGACCATGTACTTACTGTACTACCTTACCTAAATAGCCAAGCAGCGTCCAACTTGCATGCACAGCCTCGTCAAACCAACAAAGAAACGCCCGTCAAGATGCGCATCCCTGCCTAGTGGCCCTAGTCCGCGAAGGCCCAGGCTGAATGCGCGCGAGATATGACAGCGGCCGAAGCAGTGCTTGGCAGCTTCCCTTCCATGGTGCCGCCGGGATCCATATGTACGAAAGGACGGGATGAACTCACAAACATGATATGCAATGTAAGCCTAGAAGCTGAACGCCACTGACCATCTGAATATGGAAGCACCGCTGGCTCAAGACGTGCATGGGACAGGTTGATATTTTGCCAAGTTAAGCAGCTGCAGGAGCTGAGCAAAGTAACATGCAGCATATATGAGATGTCAGCTACAGGAGACGTATGCATATCCATTCCACACTTGAGCGGCTGTGTTCGAATCCTGACAGGTTGATATTGGCCGTGCGGCCACAATACAGAGTAGTAGAGTCAATGAGTATCTACTAGCAATGGAATTACTTGGGAAATAAGACAGTTGATCTACAAATGCTATCTTGTCGTGACATCTGAGAATATCGTGGTACCACGTAACAGCCCTGGAGGGCAAAGAACAGTCGAGACAAATTTGGCAATATCCCGATACTTGTTGCTTGAAATGGATGCCGATTGGATCCAATTTTTCTACAACCAAGGGTTCTCCGTGAGCTTGGAAAGGGTCGGGTGTCAATAATAGCAAGCGACTGTGGCGCTAACCCCAAGTCGTCAAGCGTCCATTCTTGGAGCCTGGGGCTGTGCTGCAAATAAACCACCCGGGGCAGGGTCTGAACATGCAACTTTTCATATCTCGACATCCCATACACGCAAGAGTCTATCTGAACCGGCCGACGTTAGCTTGAGCTTAGCTTCAACAGTTCAGACTAACAGATCCTAGTGCGTTCGTATGCTCGGGTCCGCCCCGCCTAGTCTCAACTCCGGGCACCCTCAGCGCGGCTCGTCTTCAGCAGGTAATCCTCCAGGGATGCTCGGCGTCCACGAGTCCAGGCCGCAGCGAACCTGGGGGCGCTGGGCATCCACTAAGGGATCTAACACCCAGCACCTGTTGACAGCGGCTCAGCAGGCTGGTGGTGTCCTCGGAGCACATGGGCTGGAGGCAGAGGTACCGGAACGTTAGGTATTAGATCCATCCACAGGTAAGGTAGGTAGGTAGCTGGAAGTAGTCCCGTCGTGTCCATCGGGCCCATCCCGCCTCGGGTCCCAGACAACGGGCATCCATCCATCCATCCATCCATCTCTCTCCTCTTCCCATATCTTGCGTGCCTTCTCCAATCTCTCCGTCCTCAACCCTCCTGTGCGTGATTACCTCGTCGGGACCCTCTCTCACCCGCCGACCGCAACGTCAATCGCAGGATGCCGAGCTTCGGTCGCCTCGGCAAGCACAGCAACCGGTCCTCGCAGGCACTGGCCGAGCCGCGCCCCTCGTCCAAGACGCCCGCGACGACGACGAACCTGTCTGCGACGGGCGGCAGTGCTGCGACAGGAGCTGCGACGACTCAAGGGACAGGCCACCAGCGCCAGCCGAGCCACCAGCAGTTTCAGCAGGATCAGCACCAGTACCAGCACCAGCCGCACCAGCAGCAGCAGTTTCTGGACGAGGCGGACTCAGCCGCCCACTTCGCCCACCCGCACAACAACGCCAGTGGCAGCGCCAACAATCCTGCCAACTCGAGCGCAACCCCCCATTCAGCCTTGTCCTCGTCCCATAACACCGCCTTCAGCTCGAGCGAGTCTTTTGATTCACGTCCTCCGCCTCCTCCCTCTCACCTTCACCACCTGCAACAGCAGCAGCAGCCTGGGTCGCAACAGCCGCAGCAGCAATCACCGTTGCGTCT
>JABEYC010000302.1:0-61707 GCA_013266195.1 Fusarium zealandicum
TTCCTAGCCTTGCTTGCGCTGAGCTGGGGACAAGGGGTGGTGGTGGTGGTGGTGGTGGTGGTAGTGGTGGGTGTGCCAGCGTCGGAGCTTTCGAGGAGCTCTTCTCTCGCTGGACCGACAGCTCTAGGCGCCTTGAAAGTGGGGGGTGTACAGTACAAGGGGGAGCCCCAGGGCCAACCAATGTTGGGGGAAAGCTGGGAACTTGCCTCGTGGTTTGTTATCTCTGATATCGATGTGCTAACTTGAACTTGTGGCTGGGAATAGCTTCGGAGCGCGCCGAGGAGAGAGTTGATGATGATGCGATCAAGTTTGAGAAGGGAGATGGAAGGGACAAGATGCAAGGAAGGTTGCAGCAGATCCAGTTCTATGTACGGAGTAGGTAGCAGAGATCCAATAGATAAGCAGCAACAATAGCATCCAAAAAGGTACAACACGACTATTCGCAGGAGTGGGTGGGATAATCGTGGCTATTGTGGTTGAATGAATGGTGCAAAGGCAACGATCTTGTATGCACGGCAGCGAAGTAGGTAGGAAGCAGGCTGCGTGGTGTGAGCCAGCCTGAGATTGGTAACAATCTCAACAGCCTCTTTTCTTACTTATGCATTCTTGAGGTGGCTACTAGGGTGGCCGTAATATTGTGGATCTGGGATGTGGCGGGGAGGGGACAAGCTGGACGTTGTTGGTGTCAAACTGCTGGGATGGCTTAAAGAGGTGTCAGGACCAACAATGGATGGAACCTTTGCTCTGGATGCATCAGAATTGTAGAATCAGGGGTGAGTGCGAAGTCAAGAACAACGCATGAAACAACATCGGACGGAATTGCGCTTTGAGGATGATAACAAAGAGGCTGGGAGCAATAGACAAGATCCGTGTCTATAGTCTACAACGTGATGATACGACATTAGGCGAAGCGAGAGAGTTATCAGAGTACTATCCAATTACGTCAGATGAGCCTGCACCCTTGAAGTCTGATGCCCTGGCTGCCTGGGTTGAAGCATCGGCGCTTAACCAGACGTCAATGGTATCAAGGTGGTGTTGATGGTGCAGTCAACATCCATGTTGATAAAGCGACATAGCAAGTCGACCAGTCATCATTAATAATGGTTCGATAGCTCAGTGGTATGAGCGAGGGATTGCAGATCCCTAGGTCGCGTGTTCGATCCACGCTCGGACCTCTACTTTTGCTTTTGCTACCTACATCCATATTGTCACAACTTCAACTTGTTTATTGCTTATCTTGATCATGGCCATATACATATATATACTCAGCCATCTGCCCTTTCGTTGCTAGAAATTAACTATGCTTCAACACCTGCTAGTCTCAGTTGGCAATCCTGTTTCATGGCACTCATCCGTATTTAGGAAATTACCGCATTGGTCAATCATTATTGCATAACTTTTACTTTTACATCCTTGACCACTTACATCCTTTGCTCACAGCCTCTTTTACATTCTTCTTCTTCCTTTTCGTCGTAGCCATCACCAGAGACGACCTCAACAATATCCCTTGGACATTTTTATCTCTGCAGGATCCTTGCCCTTCGCTTCTTTTTTTGCTTTCTTGTCGGTATGAGGCAGATCCACCTTCTTGTTCATTGACGTCTTGTTCCCAGTCAATGGAACCTGTCGCAGTACTCTTTTCCACCTCATTCACTCTTTGTGGCCTTCTTTTTCTTCTTCTTTTTCTTCTTACTCACTACATTTGGCCAGGCCCCTTCCTTGTTCTTCAAGGCTGGTTTCGCAACCTCGTGTTTTGACGGTGCTTGCTGTTCATTAATCAGTTCTCACGTGGTAATGCTCGTCATGGTCAGACGTGTACCTCCGATCCCCCGATGTCGCTGTGCTTGGGCTTTTCCGCCTTGACTGGTCGCCAGTATATCACAATGTCTGGCGTTCCGAATTTCTTTATCCATAACGAGCGCTCGTCGCGCGGCCACATCTCGTAGGAGAATTCGGCTACTCCTACCACAGACGGGTGAGCCGGTGTTGCTTGTACCACCACAGTTGGATGAACAACGACTATCTTCTTGACAGGTGTGTTACCAAGCTTTCCCTTGACAATCGGCTCTTCCACACTCTGGTAGAAAGACTGCCCGGAGGGATGGAACCGCTGCGGTGGTGGCTGTGACAGCACCGTTACGAGGTCGCCTTGGGAGATGTGCCAGGCAAAGATAACTGAAGCTCCGTGAATGTACTTGGCCCAGCCCTTTGGCGATTTCTCTTTGTTTGGGCATTTTGGATGAGAAGGATCCAGCAGAGGACCCAAGGCCGTTGTCAAGGTCTGAAACCCGTGCTGGTCGGCCCATCGCTGGGCGGTTGATCGAAGCATACCGCTCCATAATACCTGGCGATTCCGGATAAATGATCGCCGAAACTGTTGGTCAATACCTTTCGCTTCTTGGACTGTTAACCACTGTCGCGCAAGTTCCCGAAGCTGAGGTGATGTTGCCGGTGACGCTGGCGGCCGTTGTCCCTCAAGGTTGCCGCTGGGCAATCGCATCTGGTCCGCATTCTTTGATGATTTGGCCATTCATTGAAATTGTAATTAACCATCTTTGAGAAGGACGTGAACAATGCCATGGAATCTTTGTTGTGGAGGGGAAATGATGTCGGGCCTCGTCATTGAAGTAGGAGAGCCAGTCGCTGGAGTCAAATCAGAGTTTGTCTTATTAATTAGTAGACTAGGATGGGTGATGATTTAAAAGGCTTCGTCTTACTGCCCAAGGCCAGAGGTAAATATGGTGCAAAAAATGATTGACTGCTGTTTGTTCCGTTGCAGCTACTCGACTCATACTTTGTGCATAAATTCTGCCACCATTAGTGGTAATATTACAAAAGAGGGAGAAGCCATTTAAGAACACAAACTATGCTCATCTACATCTTCTCGTTATCTAGCATGCTGTATTTGTCAACTTGCTGTAAATTGGTGGTGTATGTAGATAACGACAGGGTAGATGGCCCGTGCGCAACATCCCACCTCCCCCCGTCGCGTGGAATAGAGCTGTCGCGTCCCACTTTCACCAACATGGCTATCATGGACATGGATCAACAACATCAACAATAGCTACAAGCAAAAAAGGTTGCACCGCAGCCTCGCAGATAAAGCAGCTGGATTTGGATAACGACCAATGCTAAACTCCGGATAGCCGGATCTCATCACCTGCCGCTGCGCGACCCTGGCATCGAAAGTCATTCGCCCCGAGTTTCCAAACAAACACCATCGCCATGGACTCCAGCCCCATAGCATCGCCTACCAAGGCCGCCACGCAAACCCCATCGCGAACTCCCTCGCGAACTCCCAATCGCCGAGCCCTCAGCGCCGAACCCTACTCTGGCCGCGCCTCGGTCCACACTCCCCTCGACCGCAGCGGCACCCGCGATCTTCGCGCCTCTATACGTCGTGGGACTCCCGCATCCGCAGGCCGATCCAATGCGCCGACACCCCACGCCAAAGCCGCTCGCCGGGCACTCGACCAGCGCCGCACCGCCATCTTCACACCTGGAAAGAACCGGAGGCGGAGTTTGATGCGACAGCGCGAGACGCCTCTGGATGTTCTGCGCACCCTTGGCAAAGTGTTGGCACCGACCAGCAAGCCCATCGCATCATCCTCGTCCTCGTCACCGGGGGACAAGACAAGCCTTTCGCCTGAGCTGCCGGGGGAGAGGAACATGTACGACGACGACGACGATGATGACGACGACTTACTTGTGAGGCGCCCACGGCTGTCTCTGCCCCTTCGGGATGAAGATTCCTCAAGCACAAGCTCTGACCTGCGCCCACCACGGTTATCACAGCAGTGGGATGAGGATAACTATACCGCCCATTCAGAGATCGAGATGCCGCTGCGAGCTACCAGTGAGCAAGCACCGTCGAGGATGTCTCGCGGGAGCTTTGGAAGTATTCGGATGAGCGACTTCCCCCAAAACGATCTTACCGAGGATATCGAAGGGCAGACTGACTTCTTTTCCGGCCTATTGGATGATCTCGGAGGCAGAGTTGACAGAGAAGATCCCTTCTTTGGAGAGTAAGTGAAGTTGATATATGTTTCTCGATTAAATCTAACTCAGCTACAGAATCAATGCTGACGACCCGGGACGCATGACTCTCGGTCGAGACAGCGGCTTCAACCTCGATATTCCTCTAGGCATGGAGAATGAAACCACTGTCATGTTATCTGACCCGGCTGCCGACGTCCCTCAAACCTCTCCCATTATGGAACATTCGACCGCAGAGGGCATGGCCGAAGACGCCCTGACGAATGCTCTTGACGTTGCCGGTTACTCAGACTCTGACGTTGGGGGTCCCGACATTGGAATGGGAGGATTCGACTTCGATGATGGCGGAGTAGATGATCACAGCTCGATACACGAGGAACAACCGACAATGACTGCTCCTGTACATAGAGCACAAGCCGAGGAGAGATTACCGCGCGGCTTGAAGGCACGAAAGAAGAAGCGGATATCACAGCATGGCATCGAATACCCGGCACTACCTCCAGCGTTCGTCAAGCGGGTTGCACAGACAGCTCTCCAGTCGTCAGGTATCAGCAGTCAACGGCTCTCAGCAGAGACGCTGGACTCTCTCATCCAGGCGTCAGAATGGTTCTTTGAGCAACTAGGCGATGATCTCGGCGCCTACGCAGATCACGCAAAGCGCAAGACGATCGAGGAGAGCGACGTCTTTACGCTCATGAAAAGGTACGTTATCCGATTGCTTGGGTATCAGCTCCTTGTTTTGGTTCTAGCCAGAAGTTCTAATATTTTACAGGCAACGCCAGATAGGGCCGCGTTCCTCCATGTTCTCCCTGGCGCAGAGGCATCTCCCGAGAGAACTCCTCCAGGAGCTGAGAATGCCGGTCCCGCAACCCGCCAAGCAGCGCCGGGCGAAGCGTGTGAGGGGCGAAGACGGCGACGAAGGAGAGGTTGCAGAGTATACATGAGTCTTGCATGGGTATGGGTGATTGGGATTTACAGCTTACAAGCCCTTTGAGCGGGCTACACGACGGGCAATTTCGTTTGATGGTTTCTTGACAACCATCCAGAGCATAATGGATGTGGCAGCGCAGAGGCCATACCTGAAGCCGGATTAGGTCCTGAGGACACACCTGGGGCAGGATGGAGATGACATACCAGGTAAAGATGTACTGGGCGTGGTTATTCCGCAGATTCACCTCTGCAGCTCGTCCATAGGGGATACCACGAGCCTCGTAGTCGACCATCTGCATGAACTCGGGTTCTGCAGTCGTTAGTGAACAACACTCACAGGAGGGAGGACCTGGTGTCAAGAAAGGGGGAATATGGTATACATACCCATAGTAGCCTCGACCCAGACGGGCTGGCTGCCCGTCAGCTCGGCCATCTGCTTCACGTCTGGGAAATAAAACAAGCCCCTGGCAGGCTGGTTATCGGGGGTAAACATGTTCTTCTTCCAGGGCTCCCTCAGCAAGCCCTCGACCGTGACGTCACCCTTGGGCAGGCCGTCGGGCCTCGTCCTCTGGTCCCTCAGCTTCTTTGGTATCCAGCCGCGGTTGATGAGGATGGTGGTGGCGCCCTCGCGCTCAAGGGGCGTGACGACCATGTAGCCGTCGGAGCCGTCACGCATGCGCGGGCCGATGAGCATCTCCTGGTCGTGGCGGAAGCGGCCCGTGGCGGTGACGCGGCGGTAGTCGAAGTCGTGGATGGCCGAGGGGTCGATGGTGGGCGGAAGCGGGAGGGGATCGCGGATGAGGCGGTCCTCGAACTTTGCGAGGAGCTCGCTCTTCCAGCCGAGGCGCTGGACCTGCCATGTACCGAGGATGAAGGCCGTGACGGGGATGATGGCTGCCATGGTCAGTTCTCCAGCTCCGTCGTGTTACTCAATGGCGGACGCACCGAGGATGATGAGGCCCGGCCCGTGTCGTCTGCCGGCGCGGACAAGCTTGGGGGGGCCGTCGAGGATGGAGACGAACTCGGGGTCTTCGGCCGGGGTTTGTTGCTGTTGCTGCTTGTTGCGACCGAGGACGGATGACGAAAAGGGCCTTTTTGGCGGTGCGGGCGCGACGAGTCTGGCGCAGCGGGGGATTGGCCTTGGCCTCGAGGCACGCAGGCCGCGCAGCAGCAGGTTCTGAGGCGCGTTCATCGTGGCCGATTGCGCTGTGGAGTTGAGAGAGCTGGGTTGACTTTGATGATGTCGACTTTGAGGTGGGTTCGGACCGGACGAGGAGCCCCACTGTTTACGGAGACTGCGATGTTTCCATCACCGTCAAAATGTCATGTCTAGGTCTCTCTTCTTTTGAACACACATAAATATGTATTTCATAGTATTTTCGGTCGTCCATCGATTACACCTTTCATTCTTTCTGAAACGGTTTAGTGCCACATCTGCTGACGGGGGTCGTCCCAGACATTCGGGTCGAAGCCTCACACACATTATGCGCTTCACGACATGATACGCACCATTCAATTTCTCTCGGTTCTTATCAATGAGTCTTCAATAACAAGAGACTCTATATACGGTGTAATATAAACTGTTCAACTTCCGGTTCTAATAAACACCGCTTTATTTACACTGGAGATGACTACTTCTGGAGAGCATCAATCCACTCCAACGCAAGCTCAGGCTCCATCCTCTTGCGATAATCCGGCTCCAAGTTGACATTCCGAATCACCCCTGAGCTGTCCACCAAAAGAGTAGCAGGAATAGGCACCTCGTACGAGTCGTCCCCGTTGCGCTCAGTGAGGCTTACACCGAGCTTGGCATGGACGCCGCGGGCCGACGACTGGTCGTAGACAATGCCGAGCTTCTTTGCCAGCCTGTTGTGAAGATCCGTGAGGACAGGGAACTTGAGCTCGTTCTTCTCCGTCGCGGTCAAGCTGTAGTCGGGGAGCTCGGGAGAGATGGCGACCAGAGTGACGCCCCTGGCGGTGAAGTCGTCGAGACGGCGTTGGAGGAACTGCAGGGCAACGTTGCAGTAGGGACACCATTCACCGCGGTAGAAGGAGATGAGGAGAGGGCCCTTGGCGACGAGATCAGTGCTCGACACCTCTTTTCCATTGGCATCTAGTAGATGGAAGCTGGGGAGCTTGTCACCGACTTGGACTGCGGTCTGGGGGTTGAAGGTCTGGGAGAACTTGTCGACGGCGGCGTTGACGGGTTCTGATCCGGGGAATGCGCTGAACTTCTGGGTGATGGAATTGAGTTGCTCTACCTGGCTCATCTTGAAGACTGCGTTGAGATATAGAAAAGTGGGATATAAAGGTAAGGTGATGTGAATGATGTTGTCGTGAGGTATGAGTTAATAACTTTTATTGACTAGAGCAAATTCGCCCGATATATATACTCGTAAGCAAGCTGCACTGACACTAAAGATGCCCTTAGAACGCGATCGTCTCGAAGTACATCCATCCGTCCAAGCTGGTGCGATTGATAATTATTAATCAATGTCTTTGTAGCGTTGACTTACATCATCTGCCGGATCTACATCGCGGAGGTTACGAAAGTGCCGTTTAGCCCACTCGTCCGGACTGAGCCGGCGTAGTAAGCAACATGACAACAAGACGTCACAATGACACCTCAGCCAAAAGATAGTGCGACTAGGAACCAAAAGCTGCGTCGAATCTAGACGCCGCAGAGTTGGAAGCGTCCGTGTAGATCTCAGCAACTAGACTCGACACATGCACATGAGAAGACAACCAGCGACGATCATTATCGCATAAAGAGCATCGAACAGAACATCTGGATTATCAATCACGCCCTTAAGAGGAAGCTTAGACAGCTAGAGCTTCGATGTCCTGTGGCTGCATGTGGTAGCAGCTGAGTTGGTGTAAGCTCGTCCGAGACCGCTGGCCTACCACAACATCCGGGCTCTCGCCATGAGCTGCGATTTCATTCTGGAGTAGGCCGATTCACACTCGCGACCATGTCAATCTGAGAACGCATCGATGCAAAAGCAAGTCGCTCCCCTATAATAATTATGTTGTGCAATACAAAAGTAGTTCAAAATACGGTTATCGGGACCAGAGTCTAATCTTGTTGGCAAAACTCACTTTCCGGCCCGAATCCTCAGAGTCAACCGGAGTCTTTTGACGAAACGATACGCGTCGAGGCCTGACGTAATAAAGATCTGCCTCCCTGAACGAGTAGTCCACGTTGGGATTTGATGGCGTCGCCATATGCCACGCTTGCGATGCCTCTCCTGTTTCAAGCCTCGAGTCACTTTGTCGGCCAGAGCTCTGAGAATCGCTGCGAACAGAGCTCTCGGATTCACTGTCGGGCGTCGACCTCCCTAGGGGCTCAAAATGTTGACTTCTCTCGACCAGGTTCATAGAAGACCGCTCTGGTCTAGGAGAGCGGACATAGGTGCGCAGTGTCTCGGGAGACACGGGCTTTAAACCAAGCGATGAAGCACGAGGTGAACTGAAACTCGGTCCCTGGGAGCTCAGCGAATTAGCTCTCTCATGGTCAACCATGCCTCGTATAGATAAGTTAGTGATAGTTGTAGGGCGCCTCGCGAGTTGGCGAAGGTTATACGCCTATAGATTGGTTAGGCATTAATATTGATAGAAGCGTATTCACTTACCTGAGGGCGTTGCTGTGGCTGTTCCTCTCTTTGGGATTGGTTAGAAGCAGTCTCCCTACTTTTATAGCCGGCCATCGCAAGCCGAACGAGCTCGTACAACGAAGGAACCAAAAATACGCCTATCAAGAAGAGGGCATGGAATACCAAGACAGCGTATCCAAGAGCACTGGCGACTTGGTGGCTTGTGATATCCCGAACCATACCCAAGCAGAAGAGTAGAACCAAAAGACGGGCGCATGTGACCATGGTAGTTCTCGAGAACAAGCCAGAGATCGACCAAGCCCACGTCGCCAGGCCGAGCTGAGCGACCTCGCACGCGATAAGAACCAGTAGTTGTTCCGTTTCAAAGTGCTGAAGGCCTCCAATAGCTCCTCCACGGATCAAAAGAAAGGCAAACGTAGCGACAGTGTAGTAATCCTGCGCCCGTGAGGGCTCTTGGTCATCCACCTGCTTGTTGAGATCATCTACAAGGAGATATCCCATATTCTTCGGGCTTTGCGAGGAAAGCCCCCACCAGCACGCGGCAAGCAACAGGAAAACCACAAATGCGGTCAAGATGATGTGGTATATGGGCAACCAGCGAGCATTGTCGAGCTGATAGGCCGTCCAAGCAGTGAGCGGTAGCAGAAAGTAGCTGAGGAAGACGCGCAAGACAAACCAGAAAGTGGCCTTGTGGCGACTCTGAGAAGAGCTCTCCAGTGTCCAGCGTCCGGCCTTTTGAAACCAGTCCCGAGTCCATCTGAGGTTAAGACCAAGCTGGATGATGATGAAAAGGCAAACGAGGATAACGAGAGCCAGGGTGACGATATTGGCCCAGGCGTAAATAGTAATTGGCGCGCCCATGACTTGCTTCATGTGCTCGAGGCCCGTTGTTCCACCAAACGTGCCGTTAATCTCATGGATACCGTCGTGAATGCCGTAGTAGTGGGAACCCCTCACCACAATGCCGCGCTGGAGCATGAGTGTTGACCAACTAGCCGAGCTAACAACGGGCTGTAGGAATCCCGGATACTGAAGGCTGAGACCTCCGGCAAAGAAGATGAACTGGATGTAGGAGAGACAGTCTGCGATCCTGGTGAGATGCGACCTGCTTGGATGCCTTGAATCGGAATCTTGCTCCTCATCTGTCACCGCTAGGGCCAAGTTGAACCACTCCCGCCAGCCTGCAGCAATCATGGACAGAGCAAGTATCATGGCTGGGCCCCAGAGGGAGATGCCTTGCATGGTAGTGCCAATATCGGGTGTCAAGAATCCTTCAAGACACCCAACGGGAAGGTTGTCGGAGCCACGCATGTCCACCTCGAGCTCAAAAGCCGCCAAGGGAGCTGGCTTGTCGATACGGAAAAGAAAATTTATGGCCTGCGCGTGGAGTGCGTTATCTTGGCCGGGCATTGTCCAGGACTCGCAAGTCGAGTTGAGGATCTCTCCATGGTAACGCCCCGTACCACCAAGAGCAGCCAACTTCAGGCCCACGGAGACATTTTGCGAGCGGGACTGCTCGCACGACTTTAGTTCTGGATATTGGCCTGTGATTCGAAGTTGGAGTCGGGTCTCATTGTGTGTTTCGTCGAGGAATGCTGCGAGACTGTCTGGCTTGAACTGGGGATGCGATGAGAGAGCCTCCGCAGAGGCCGAGATGCAATCGCGACGCTGGATATAGGCTGGTAGACCGGGGCGCACAAGAGCAAGCAGGAGAAGGAAGAAGATTGTCCCGAACGAGAGCATCTGTAGGTAGGAGAGTGAGTTCTAGAAGAGGCCGTTGTTAATTAAACATGAGGAAGTGAACGACAATGAATGAAGATGAGAATCAAGTCGAGATAGAACCCACCCACGCAAATCCCATCACATGAAACCGCTAGGAACCCCTGGCTAGCGGTATTGCATGCGCTACATCGCCTTTAATACGAATCTCCGTGGGTCGTTCAACTTGAAGACCCGGACGTCTGGCGCTTTGTGGGGAGGCTATATTCGGAAGCGATCGTTGTCGTCACTTTCGCTGTGATTTATGTAGAAAGGGTGTGACTCGTCATAGGGAAATAGCTCTTGATAAGCACCCGACAAGCTAAAGACTTTAACAGAGAAAACAAAAGAACCGTCGTACATGGTTGTAGCAGGATATCATGTATAACATCGGAAGGCAGATTAAAAGTTGGCGATAAAGATTTGGCAAAGTAAGCTTCTCACTAGGTCGTCCAAGAAGATGGATGCTTGAGCCACGTGACCAGCTCTAACATCATCCTCAGGCAAAATGACAGTGTTTTACTATACTCGCGCAGATATTTCAACCTCCAGGCCTGTTCTTGGTGTATACTAAGCTCACGACCTAGGTGGTAATTTGCTTCAAGGAGGTCGAAAGCACTACAATCACGATGACCAGAACCTCTAGCTATTTGCTCGACTCTTGATCGGCCAGCCAACAGGTACGGCCAAGGTGGTTTTATATACCCCCAATCCAGGAGTAAACTGACAATACTAGATCAAGTTTTCGATGCTGTACAATCCGGGGTGCCGGTCGAGTAGTGAAAATCCTACGATACCATCGACCCTTTTGGCGATCGCCGAAGCGCCGGTGTCAACAGTGTCTGGCTGTTTGACTTTGACAACGATGTCCTGGTACTTTGCAAATAGAACCGGTTTTGCTCAGCTTTGCTCAGGCGCGCCCGGGAGCGTCAGCTCACCTTGGACGACTTTGAGGGCTTCCCCGGGTTATCTTACAAGGCGAGGTCGAACTTGGCGTCGCGATTCCCTAGCCTAATGAATATCTCCAACCGTCCCTCAGTCCAGGTCCTCAAGAAAAGAGGACTCAGAGGGCCGGGCATATAATCACGATCAAATTAATGGTATGTCGTTGGCGGGTTCTTGTTTATCTCGAAAAGTCTCGATCAGCCAGTCCGGAGTGAATGAAGGACTGGAACTGGCGATGACCTCGGCTCTTGAATTAATTTTGCAGCCCCTCACATACAGGCTACTACAGCTCAAAGTATCACTATCTTCTGTCTTTGGTCAAAGACCACATTGCTCCAATATTATCAAATCAGCACAAACGCGGAACCCAAACTTGCCTATTTTCCGTGACACAACTCTTCTATTGGATATACCTAAAGATATTATGCCTTAGCGTAGCATCATTTACTTTGGGGAAGGCAGCCTGAGTTCTCCAACCCGAGCATCTTAGTGTCTAGCCATAGGTTCATGTTATGGTTTGCTGCAACCTGATAAGAAATGTAGAAGTTTTGGAATTACCTTTTCCAAACTCGAGGCTGGTCCAGCGTGACTAATCTGGGGTCTTTTTACCAGTATAACCCTACTTTGTAACCGAAAGATCTCACCTGTATGCAGCAGTGGACGAGAACGTATGTCAACGGCGTGAATGGCCCTATGAGAGATGATGTGGAAGGTCAAGAATGGGATTTGAAAACTCTCCATGTAGATAAACTGACCTGTGCCCCTGCTCTACAAAGTGGGTATAAAACTGGATCGTCCCACCTCAAACCTGACCTATGCTAATCATAATGCATATATATATATATTATATGATATATTATAGTTAGGGTTAGGGTTAGAAAGTAAATACTTTAGAGGTTGAAGTTAATAGATCAAGTTACGATAGGGTCTAATGGACCCCCCCTTGGAAATGGACTACCCCCTGGTAATGCCTCTATATTTTTGGCAAAAGTATGTCGTAAATACCGTCTTGCTGAGCTAATATGATAGGACAGTGACCAGGGAGGTCTATTTCCAGGGGGGGGGGTCCATTAGACCCCGACTTGACCTTGAATCTCGTTCTGTTCTCTTTAATTCATTCTCAAAGACATACGCCACATCCCAGTACTGCATCTTACCGTCGACAAAATGGCAGCCTCGTGCAACACCTGCAAGAAGTCAGAGCCTACGGTGCGGTTGAAGCGCTGCGCCAAGTGCTCAACGACCCAGTACTGCTCGCGAGACTGCCAGAAGAGCGACTGGAAAACCCACAAGAAGATCTGCGGCCAGCAAGCGGGGGCCGGAGCTGCAGCTGGAGCATCTTCATCCAGAACACCCTCGTCTGCAGGCAGGCCAAGCGGTGGCCTCTCGCCGCCCAGGGGGCTGAACCAACCCATCGCCAAGCCCTTTACTCGCCTGGACAAGGGGAAATACCTTCATGATCGCCCCGAAGCCGACGTCTACCGGGTGCTCATTGACGCCTACCGTCTTCGCGTCGAGGACAGCTTCAAGTTCGACGGCAACGTCGACGCCGACAGCCTTTACGGCGGTGCCCCAGATGGCCTGGCCGGCTTCAAGCGTTTCTTGCAAGAAGCTGCATCTCGCCCCGGGCTGCTCCCGCCCTGGTGGACGGCTGACAAGAAAGCGGAGTGTGAGAAGCTGGGGATGGACCCTGATCAATGGTGGAACTTGCGAACCACGGTAGAAAAGCAGGATGTCATTGAAAACTACGGGGATTCCCAGTTCCCCATGCAGCTGCGCATGCTTGCCGACGCCATCACCCTCAAATCGATTGGCGGAGCTGAGGGATCGGGGATGAGGAAGATGATGGCGGCTATGGAGGGAGGAGAAGATGGTCCACTTGCTGGGATGCAAGCTAGCATGATGAACTTGTCTGGCATGCGCGGATAAAGAAAGGGCTAATCGGTGAGCGTTAAACGTTAAGCATCGAACATGATATCAACAAACTCCAACGGAGGAGCAAAGAATGCAGACTCGATTTGGTTCATGCCTGGCCTACTAATTTTATCATCTTAGTCAGATCCATTCGTGTCAGTGTGGCCTGCTCCTTGAATGCAGCTTCCAACTGAACTCAACGTGAGCAATGAATTAGACAGGAGGTATCCGGCTTAGGCTACCTATTGTACTATTTCACACTGTAGGATAGGTACCTTACCTTGGGCACTTCACCTCACTTGATCCAACCCCATCTTCAACACCTTCACCACAACGCCCTTTTTTGTCAATCGCTTGGAAAATATTCCTACAATCAGTCGTTACGATGGCCATCTTTGACATCGACTTTGGCCACCGGCCTCGGGAGTCGCTGTTGGCCAAGAGGGATCGACCGGCATCTAGCGGCAGCACGTCGCCAGTAAAACACGTCGAACTGGAATCACCTCGTTCCTTGCTATGCTCTGAACTCAACCACTCAAGGAAGATACGACGTCTTTCCCCCAGCAGCCCTCAAGCTTTAGAATCGTTATCGCTCCACGCCATCATCGGCAAGCATGGTCGCACTCGCTTGTACACCAACCCCATGGAGTGGACATCTGAGCACCTTCGCCTCCTACGATGCCAATTCCTATCCGAGCCTATTTCGAGGCGGCTGCCTAGCCCTGATCTATGGGAAACGTCCGTCGTTCCTGGTCCCGATGACAACCCATGGTCCGAGGCAGATGTGTCACCAAGCGAAGGGGCTCTCACGGCGATCGCCTACCTAAGAGGGAAAAGAAAGGAATTCGACCTGGAATACCTGATGAGAGGCTTCGGTCTCTGGCCTTCCGACTGCTGGTAGCTATCTTTCCGCCCTTCGACTCTTCTTCTCGCTGACAATATTAAAGGAGCACTCTCGTCCTTCGTTAGAGCCAAAAGGTCGCCACAGAAGTGCCAGTGTCGTGTGCATTCCACTACAAGAACCAGCCAGAGAACTCCCCCAAGTTGATTCACCTCGAATTGGATTTTCTTCAAGGCATGCGCCATGTTGCCTGTAGGCTAACAAACCCGGCTCTCAATGGCCCATTGTGGCAGAAACAAAATATCCGCTTCAAGCGAATGCAACCTCTGGACAAACTGCAAGATCCATACATAGTGGCAGCTCTTATTGCCTTAGCTCAACAGCAAAGACATCCTATCGAGCTACGGACATATGAGGTAGATAATGTCGACTCTGCCCAAGGGGATCTGGCCCTCGATACCTGCCAGCTTCAGCCAGAGGCGAAAGACTTGTACGAGGTAAACTCTTTCTGACAATCGACCAATTGTGTGCTACAATGAACATGCATACTGAGGCTGTTTCTGAATAGGTCTTTGCGTTGGTCACGGGTGCCAGTGACAAGGCTCTCCATCTTTACCATGCAGCTATACCTACGACCTTTCTTGACAAGTTCGATATGCCGTCCCAACCTTCGCCGTCTCCGATCTTGACTATTGTACACAATCGGATTGCCCTTGACGAGCGTATAGTTGTTCTGCGAGAACTAGAAACTTTGCTTGGTCTCCCGCTCGACAGCCAAGTCGCCCAAAAGCGCCAGACCTCACAACCTCGAGATTCGGAATCAGATATCAGTGAATAGGTACTGCCTTTGGAAGTACCCAAAAGGTTGTTCAATAATAGGTTACAACGTACCGAGCTTACTGTCATCAAGATCCAAAGACGAACGAAGAACTCTGCCAAACATGGTATCAGGGGAGGCCGTTTATGAGCGGGTCAAGGGGGAGTTGGAAGAAACCCCCTCTTGTCCAGGCTTGCACGAGAGTTGAGCACCCGAGGGATCATGAAAGGGATTCTATTGTCTTTGTCACCATCGTTTCAATCTGCTGCCACCGTCGACGAAGCAGCTCCCGCTGGCTAGCCAAGCCACCCTCTATCTCATCTATCTTGTACAGCGTTTTCTTGATGATTTCGATGAAATTCTTTAGCGCCTCTAATAGCAATTCATCCACTTCTTCTTGCGAGGAATTCCCGTCATCTTCTGCATCAAAGAACCTCTGCCACTGCCTCTGCGTGCAGCAGAGCAGCCGTAGCGCGACTTGAGTGCGGTGACAACCGAGTGTCTGATCATCGAGTGTGTATCTGCCCAGAAAATCGGTGCTAGCAAGATCGGCACGCTGCGTCTTGTTCAGCCGTGGCAGGATGACATCGTCAAGGTAGACTTCGTCCCAGCGATTCGTGTCAAGGATGAAGCCGTACTCGGTAAGGAGGAAGTCATTCGAATGGGGACCATAAGACACGTAGACTTCCTCACCTTGATGATAGACACGGTCGGCTCCAATGCTGTATCCAGAAGCTGAGTAGGAAAGCTGACATCCTTGGTCTGCGTGATTGAACAAGTCGGCAGCGGGCATACAGACTAGCCGGTCAGCTTGGGCATACGTCTTCATCTTGGGCATGCTGTTGTAAAAGGTTCTGGTATTGATGAGTAACCAAGCGTAGAGATAATGCTCTCGGGTCAAATCTGGAAACGCCTTTAGGACAATGTCGCACTCGCGTCGAAAAGTAGCAGTCTGTCTTTCCAGGAGGTCCTTGGCTCGCCTTGGGAGCAGGGCCTGTAGCTCACTTGGCCACATCATGGGCATGCCAGCCTCCAGATCTTCTCTAGTGGGAAGGACTGTCCTCCATACGGCGAAATCATCGCTCTTGTCGAGTGCGATCTCGGCAGCCAGGATACCGTGAACTGATACGCCAGATAGAAGTTTGGAGATGGTCTTTGGCACGGTGTCAATAGTGCGGAGAGCTTTCATTGGGACACTCAAGATAGCCTCGCTTGCCTAGTAGAGTCAGGTCAGAATAAGCTTTGAAATTGTATCATATTCCTTACTCTAACATCGCGCGTTGCGACAACACCGATACCTCTTCCAGGGAGAATTCGAGGCTCGATCCCCTTCAACTTGACGCCTTTGCTTTCTGCCCATGGTAGAAAAGCATCGTCGATGGCCATATTCCTGAATACCTACCCCGCGGAGTCGCAGCTTTTCGTTAGAAAAAGCTGTGCAGCCAAGAGGAAAAGTGCATCGTTTTATTAACAAACATGCTTTGACTCATCGCGGCTTTTCATGCTGTACTTCCAGTGCTAAAGTTTCTACTGGATGGCGGGCTCGGAACGGCTGAGTCAGCGGAGGCCGGCGTTCGGCATCTGGCCCACGTGATGCTGCGAGCGTCATAGCTTCCACTGTCTGAGGCGGCTCACTTGAACAAACATGAAAGGCATCAAACCATTGAGGAATACGACCTGAACTGCTTTTATGCGGTTAATCTTTTATTTCACCTCTAATACCTGCTGATTCGTGCTATGAGCCTCTCATAACCGTGCTTTTCCTCCTTATTTGCCCATTTTCAGCCGCAGAGATCTCGCCCAGGGTTCCTTCGAGGGAGTGACAAGCGGGCACAAAGACACCTTTCACATTACTAACCAAGTGAACATCTACCCTTGGCCACTCATACTCGGAAACTTACAATTAACGCGTACTTCGTTCTACACCTGAACTATATCCATTTGTACTTTGCCGTCATTCGCGACTCGACATGTTTTACCAAGGAACGCTTCAGGATGGCATCTCCACCGCTGTTGACCAGCAAAAGCTAGTGGTTTGCTTGGTAACGGGTACACTTCATCCATCCGCGTCAGCAGGCGAGGTAGCTCACATGGATTCCTAGATGAGACTGAAGAGAGCACAACATGGGAGAACGAGTTTATACCCGATGAATCAGTAGGGTCATGCGTCTGCTATTATTGCTAAGACGTGTCGCTAATTGTGGTGTAGCTGAGCGACCTGATCAAGGATCATGCTGTCGCCCTCCGCCTTGAGGCTGGCTCTGAGGAAGCTGGGTATCTAGCACAGATCTTTCCTCTTCCGCGGACTCCTACTCTTGTTGTAATCAAGAATGGCGAGTTGAAGGAGTATATTACGCCTGGCACGAGCAAGGAGGATTTCCTGCGGAGGGTTCAGAGTGCTTTCAATTCCACATCTCAATCCTCGTCATCCGCCGCGTCACAACCCGCTACCTCATCCGCCAGCACAGCACCTACAGAGCCTGAGAGAGTTACAACTGCAGACCAAAGCTCACCACCTACAATGCCGCCCTCCACATCTGACAATGTTCGTCGAATACTAGCCGAGAGGGCTACCAGACTGCAGGCCCAGAAGGAAGAGATGGAACGCAAGGCCAAGGAGGATCGCACAAAGGCCAAAGAAAAGGCCAAGGTAGAAGCTGAAGCCGGATTGAATACCGACAATGCGCGTGCGCACAAGCAGGCCGAGGCAGTGAAGAAGCGGAAGCAAAAGGACTCGGAGGAGCGGGCTCGTATTCTCAAACGCATCGAGGACGACAAGGCGGAGCGACGACTGCGGGCTGAGGAGCGCGAGAAGCAGCGAGCAGACTCCCTCAAGGGAGGAGACGTCGCATCTTCATTGGTCAACGCACCGGAGACGAAGCTACCATCCATGACTAGGCCCGGCGGGATGACGGCCCTCCAAGTGCGGTTGTTCGACGGCTCTACGCTACGGTCACGGTTCAAGACAGACTCGCCCCTCAAGGAGATCCGGGGCTGGGTGGATGAGAGCAGGACAGACGGTACCCAGCCGTACAAGTTCAAGCAGGTCCTCACACCGCTGCCGAACAAGAATCTCGATGAGACGGAAGAGGACAAGGCCATTGGAGAGCTTGGTCTTTCCCCCTCGTCGACCCTGGTGCTCATCCCGGTCAAGAAGTACACTTCTGCGTACGACGAGTCCTCACAGAACATCTTCTCGAGGTTTCTTCGGTTCATCCTGAGCATCTTTACCTGGTTCTTTGGAATTTTTGGCTTTGGCGAGGGACGCGGAGCGGCTCGTGGCTCTGCGGACCGAGATGACGCGCCGTCGACGTCTCGGGAGCAGTCACGAATCCGGGGGTTCCAGAACCCGAACGATCAGCGAGATCAACAACTATACAACGGAAATTCTGTGAGTTGATGACACCGTGTTCACGATATTTGTGCATTTTGCTAACATTGGCACAGTTGAATTTTGAGCCCCGGCCAGAGGAGGAAGAGAAGGACGCATAGAATTTCCCAGGAGTGGGATTGAGATCTTTTTTTTGTTGGTATTGTACAATGGTAGTGCCGAGAGTTTGTAATAGTAGTGTTTCCTACCAGATCCTGTAAGCACGCGCGCTGTCAAGAGAACCCGTCCGGATTCCTGATGCTGTCCCTTGATATCATGTCTTTTCCTCCTCATCCCAAGCCCTCTAAACACAGATCCATCGTCCCGGGACCTTACTGGCCGGCAGCAGTCTGGCAGGCCTTGAGCTGCTCGAGGTACCAGTTGCAGATCTGCATGTTGCCGCTGTTGTCGTCCATGCACTTGGTGAAGCTCTGGGCGGCACCGGCGCAGTTGTTGTTGTTCCAGGTCTGCTCCTGGGGAGCGGCGGCGGCCTGGACGGGGGCGGGAGCAGGCTCGGAGGAGCCGCCGCCGAAGAAGCCGCCGATGGCGTGGCCCACAGAGGAACCGATAGCAACACCACTATGAGAGCAAGGTTAGCCACACGTGTCCAGAAGAGAGGCTCTGAGAGGGCGGTCTCGAAGATATCATGCTCCACCCAAGCTTCCAGGTGTCGGGATAAACGTCCGGTCGCAAAGACAAAGAGATTGACGTTGTTGAAACTTAGGATGTAACTCACGCAGCAGTGCTAGCCATCTGGCCGAAGAGACCAGGGCCCTGAGAGACGGGAGCAGCGGCCTGAGCAGGCATGGCCGCGGGAGGAGGGTGGGCAGCGGCCGGAGGAGGAGCAGCCATGGTGGCGGCAGGGCGAGCCTGCTGAGGCTTGGCTGCGGGAGCGGTAGGGCGCGCAGGAGCGCGGCCGACGGATCTTTGACGAGCCATTATGGATGTGTGTGTGCGTGCGTGAGCGGTTGAGTCGAGAGAGACAGGAATTGGCGATTGCTGGTATAATCACGGGTGATGGAGGAGATGTTATGAGGAGGAGAAAGTTTGGTGGAGATGGAAAGAAAGAATGCCGGGGCCTCGGATTTCGGAGGCTTGCCGGTAACAGGCTGACCAATGGGAGGACACGGGTTACTGGATTATGGGGAGAGATTGCCCGGTAGGGCCTCGGTAGAGGCATGCTTGGTGGCGCAGGGGTCCAGAGGGATCCAGGACGTTCCGTTGACAACCGCGGTGGAGTTTGGGTAAATGATGCTGACTTGTTGAGTCACTGGATGAGAGGCAACGATGGCAATTACGACTACAACTCCTAATACAGGTAGTAAGCTACATCTCGTGTCAATAAAATATAGGATATCTCATGATATTCATTAATGAGATGGAAAATTAGGAAATGAATCGAACATTTAAAAGAAAGGCACTCCGGTCACTGTCATTGCTGGTCAACATGTACCATCTCGACAACTTCAAGTCTGACAAATACCGACAATACGGCTTTAAGTAGGCCAGTAGTTTTGGGATTCGAACACGAGACATCAAATGGCAAAAAGAGATACTGAGCGGATTTTAGAGTTTTTTAATAGGTTGTTTAGGTTTGTTTAGGGAGAGATTTAGAGAGAGAGTATAGGTATCTTAGGTGAGGTTATGGAGTGAAAGGTAAACTTGGATTATAAACTAAGGGTCCAACGTCGGAGGTTTGTTACGTCCTGAGGCAAAAGAAAAACTCCTGAGCGCCGTCCTTTTCTAGACTATTCCCGCCCATGACAAAGCCACGAAAGTCAGCTTCCGTCTCCCTGATGCTTCACAGACCTGTGCTTTTCGGGGTATCGCCACAGGGTCCTTTCCATCACCCTCGTCTCCTACCAGTAAGGCGTTGGATGAGGGTCGCAGATTTCACCGCACCGTTCTTGAGAACTCGCCATCCCTCCGGATGCCTCTTCATTTCTTGGTCTTGGTCTTCTTGGTCTTCTTTTGCTTCTTCTTGCCCTTTCCCTCCTGTCTGTCAGCCGCAGGGCCCGATGGTGGAACAGGCGACTCCTCAGCTGGTCGCTTTCGGTTTTCGACGGACTTGAGCAAGGCCTTGGCTCGCTCCTCTGCGATCTTCTCTGCGAGTTTGCTGCTGATGGTCTTGTTGTCGGCCTAGTCCTGATAATCAGCATCTTGTCACGTAATGTAATGAAGGGCTCATCTTACCAAGTCCGCCTTTAGAATCCGCGCCGCAGCTTCTCGGTTGACGGTCAAGTTACGCGGCTCTTCGACTGCAGGTGATTCGATGGCCTTGATCTTTCCAAAATACTGCTGGATCCGCTTGAGCTCAGTGAAGACGGCGTGGTTTTGCGCGTCTGCACCCTCTAGCTTGAGTGATGCTGCCCGTAATGTCAGCTCATGTTCGTGCCAATCAAAAAGTACCAAGTGTGAGTCGCGTATACTCACAGAATAGAAGCGACTCGATCGCATAGGCCGTTAGTGAGAATAGCTTCGCCTTGTCCAGCAGGGGCAACTCAGAGGCCATGCCCTCCAGGTTGCCGAGCAGAGGCTGCAGGGTTTCCTCGAGATCGTCCAGCTGGACGTCCAGCCGGTCAAGGTCTGGCGTAATATCTTTGACGTCTGTCATTTCCGTGACGATTTGGCGGAAACGTGAATGGTGAAAGGCGCAAACTGAGATGATGGCTTCCTCTCATCGAGTCTGCGCAAACAGACGCAGAAACTTGAGGTCTGGAACCCGATCGGGCTTAGTGGCCAGTTATATATTTAAAGGGATAGTTGCATATAACGGTGCGTGCTCGGATCTCAAGGCTTGACCATCTGGTCTCAATGCCGTGATGGAGTTCAATACTACGATATTTTTGTTGGAAAATTATACTCAAGTCCATCTAAACTTATAGAATGATGGGAGAGAACGAGTTTTACTGGCAAGGGTACTGTGTTGGCAGCCGTACTGGACTATTGACCCGGTCACTGCTCGCTGGCAGGTCGAATTGAGGAAGTATCGAATGTCTAAATGGACGAGCTTTCACAGGTACTCTGCTGTATCCCCACGAAGCTTACATCTTAAAAGAAAATATCCAACAAGGGTTTCATTCTTCCATAATTGTGTATCCAATATCAAAGCGATCGTCGGCCGGCCGGATCTGCAGAGATACTTAGAACGGCATGAGAACCTAGAATTGACCAATGGCACTCCCGCTAAAGCCAGCGTAAAGATCTGAAAAGTCCCTTGACCCGCGCTCTCTGATTGGTCCCTCGCCTTCCGATCAGCTCTAGGAAAAAAACGGACTCGCCTCTGATAATCTATCTCCTTTCAACGCATCACTCACTTATCGCCTTTACCACTTTCCCTCAACCCCCCGCCTCCTACGACGCCGACAAACCACAGAACCGACGGAAACTACCTCGGATTATATTCTAATCTTCCGATAGCTGCTCTATTGAGACTTCACGACTTCCAACACCATCGCGCCCTGATGCGCGCGAGCGCTTTGTAGTCGTTAAGGCTTCCGGCTACCTCGTGGCCAACCAATTCCTCCTCACCCACGTCCCCCATTACAACCGTCAAAGTGGCGAGCCTACAGCAGCCGCGGGTCGCCGCACGAATAGCCTGTAAATCGACTCGATGGCTTCAACATAGTACCAGACTGAGCCGGGGGGCAGCTTCTGGGCGACACTTTGCTTCCGCCGCCACAACGACCACACACCACAAGAAGCCCGAGGCAATCCCCCCAGAGCTGGCAGGCCTCCCTTTGTCTCGACCATGGCACGTTTCGGAGAGAAAGGCGGGGTCCATCACACCAACGTCGACCACTCCATCATCACGCTTTTACGTCCCCTCGGTTGTGCTCCCGGCAGAGACTGCCAAGTCAGGCCCGGTCCACAAGATTCATATTCTCGGCGACGATGGGCGATCAAGATTCATCGCCCACGCTCTGTGTAGCGTCTATGATTCTGTCGAGATGCTGTCCTTCCGACACATACCCAAGCCGAGGTATCACTACGTCGAGAAATCTCAACCCGAGAGAACAAGGAAGTCTACATACGCCGAGAAGAACCTCGCATCGGCCGACAAACCAGACAAGACTGATAAGTCACATATCGATCAGCTTGTGGTCACTGGACGTGGATTTGAGGCTGTCAAGGCTGTTAGGTCTGTCAAGGACCGGGTCGACGAAAACACATCCATCTGCCTACTAAACGATGGCATGGGCGTCCTTGAGCAAGTACGCGAGGAGATTTTCAAGGGAACGCGGCGCGAGCCCAACTTCCTCCTAGGACACATGAGCCATGCCTTGGTTTTCAACCGAAATCGCGGCTCGGTCAAGGAACTCAAGGCTGGGCGAACAGTTTTGACCAAGGCTGATGCGGTATTGGAGACAACCAAGGATCTCCACGCGTCATTGGATCGAACTGACTTTATGCGATCATTGCAAAAGGTCACGTCGCTCCGTGCAACAACAAGTCGTTACGATGAATGGTTACGGTTCAAACTCCCCTCGATGATCTTTACGGCTGCTGTGGAGCCTGTCTGTGTACTCCTCGAGATGCCGTACAATGGCCTACTATACAACCGGTCAGCACAGAGCATGATGAACAAGCTTCTAGACGAGATGTCCATGTTGGTGCAGAACCTGCCCGAGGTCGAGGGCTCCCCCCAGCTCCAGGCCTTTCTCAGAGGAGAGGGTCTCAAGAAGTTTTGCTACCGCAGGATAACCGGCAAGTCAATGGCTCCGAGCGATCTCTTGAAGCGGGTCGAGAAGGGCCTCCAGACAGATATGAACTACCAGAACGGATATTTCTTGAAACGGGCGAGTACCCTTGGCATCGACATGCCGACAAACCAAATGATGGTACAAATGGTGAGGGCGCGGCGGGTAGAGGCAATGGAAAAGAGGAGGGCGTTTATTCCTATACAGGAGGCGTCGATGGACAGTATTAGGGATAGAACCCAACTGTTGTCGCCATTGTCAGCACATGCGGGTTTGTAGAATATTAACGAGTTGGTTCCTTTTGGCGCTGGGGATAGCTCTTGTAAAGAAGCATCTGAAAGGCGTATACGGCATCGAATACATTTACTTTTTATCGTTCAAGTTGCTTTAACAGGGTATATGTCGAGAAATATCATCGTGATCCAATATCGTCGTTTTGCAAAATCATGGCGTCTAACGTTACTTGTTCAGTCAACGGCCGGTCATGTGACGCCCCCAAATGCCCCTCCAAGAAACCACACGAGAGTACCTACCCAAGCAACCCCGCGGTCGGTGTTTGCTGGGCTGATTTAGTTAGGTTACCCACTTACAAACCATTGACGTCGGAGCATCTAGAAATCATGGATGACGCAGAGCTAGACCAGGTACGACTTCTCGAGAGCTATCAGTGGGATCGCTATATTCACATCATTCCTAGATTCGCAAGGCTCGTCTAGAGCAGCTCAAGTCGCAAGGCGGGGGAGCTGGCGGCGCCGGCGGTGGTCCCTCTGGACAGCAGCAGCAGCAAGATCAACAGCGACAGTCAGTTCTACGCCCCATTCCTCGTAACCCTTGGCCCAGCATTCTAACCAGCTGGGAAACAGACAGCAAGACGAAGCTCGCCAGCACGCCCTAAACCAGATCCTCCACCCCGAGGCCGCCGACCGACTGGGTCGCATCCGCCTCGTCAAAGAGGAGCGCGCAAACGACATCGAGAACCGGCTCATCACGCTCGCGCAGACGGGCCAGCTGCGGCAAAAAGTGACCGAGGCGCAGCTCAAGGAGCTGCTGAGCGCCATGGCGGACAACAAGGAGGAGGAGAAGATCGTCGTGAGCAGGCGCAAGGCGTGGGATGATGACGATGATTTGGATCTGTGAGGGCGGGGGCCGTTTTGATACCATTTGAGGAGACGAGGCAGATAGTGGGCAGGTCCTGCTCTCATGCCTATCAAAATATCTGGTGAAGAGAAGCAGAGGTATCTCGTTACAATTGTTACAAGGACATCAGTTGTTTGTGTACGATGTACGACTTTGTGCTTTTGAGCTTGTCGTCTTATGACCAGATGGCCTAACAAAAGCATCGCTTGATTTCTATCGTCTACATTTTCAGATCCACTACATCCTACAGTACAGTACAAACGTCTCTGGCGATATACAAGCCCTTGGAGCAAGGGGGTATCAGAGGTCTTGCTCTCGGAGCTCCTTGAGCCTCTTCTTCTCGTCCTTTTCTCTCTGCCTGATGGACCTCATGTCCGGTGGCTGCTCAATCCCCAATTCCTTCCGCAACTCTTCCACGTCGTCCTCCAATCTCTCCTCCCAGAACACGTTGATAACCTCCTTGCTCCTCGCTCCGTTCTTCAAGGCCCACGGCAGATAGATCGACGCAAATCGTTGCCTCTCACTCCGTTTCATCGTCGCCGCTGCAAATATACTCAATCCTGTCATGGGTAGTAGTGTATTCGCAAACTCAAACGCCTTGAGAGCGACTTCGCCCTCGCGCACGATGGGCAGACCCGTCAAAGCGTGGTAAAAGTCGTGGCACTCGCGATATCGCTGCATGACGTAGGCGCACTCCTCGTCGTCGATGTAGCGCACGGCGGAACGGGTGTCTGGCGAGACGCCTTCGCGATCGAGCCAGCCGACGTAGGCGCGCCCGACGGAGTTTTCAGGGAGGGCGCGGAGAGCAGCGAGGGAGAGGGTCTTGGAGGAGATTCGAGGACGGGCGCGGAGGATGCGGCGGCCGGTGGGATCGGCGAGCATGGCGTCGCGGAGGCGGTAGATGAAGTAGGGAGTAGCCGTGGCCTCGCCGGTAGCGGCGATGAGGTCTATCTAATGGTCAATTTACAGCTCCATTGCAGAAGGTCCCAGAGGCAAGAAACTATACCATGACGATAGGGGTCGAAAAAAGACCAGACACTGGCGCCAACGGCCATGCTGGCCCGCTCAAGCTTGGTCAACGGTACATGGCCTGGGTAATTCGGCGGCGGCCGCTTCAGAACGGAGAAGCTCCGGGGTTGAGGAGCAGAGCAGGATGCGCAGACTGTAGCACGCACCAAGGTGCTAGCTCGGCAGGAAGACCCAATGGACCGGAACCGTGGTAGGGCGGCCTCCATCGTGACGGGCAGTTTTGAGGAGCTGGTGATGGTTCGATCGGCAGATTGGTGGTGTTGACGCAGGATGGGCCGTTATTTATGACTAAGCCCCAAGAATACCAGAGATACTTGACGAACGACCTTTACAACAGCAACTTAATTATTGTAACATAAGAATTTCCTTATCTCATATACTCCATGAATAGTTTGACTCTCCAAGAAATAACAAACCTTTCTTGGTTGCTCCTCCAGGAAGTCTGTAAAGCAATCTTCTGTCGGCAGGCACAGATCGCCCGAGAAGTATCGTACAAGGTAGGGCCTTGATCTTGTAAATGCCAGGTTGAAGAAGGAGTTTTCAAGATGATGAGAACCAACATCGTTTGTAGGCGCTGTCACGTGGCGTCAGTGCCAGTCTTCACCGTGGCACCGTCAAGCACAACCATTGTCGCAAAGACGTGAACGGGCTTCATTTCTCTTCTTTATTTTCATATCCGAGACATCTTCTTCTTCAGACTTGGGTGTCACTGTCATCCTTTCCCTGAGAAACCCCCGCCCAACGAACGAACTTCTCATATCTGCACCGAGACTAGACGGCAACGAAAGCTGTAGCGGAATGTAAGTTACAGCATATCGAAAGAAGATTCTTGGAGAGAACATCTTCCAAAATGGCATCAATAGAGCATCTTCAGGTGCCCGATCAGAAGAGGTGTTGTCTCGATAATCTCGCACCTGAAATCATCGATCACATTCTATTTCAGATGGACTCGGTACGGGCCCTGGGCAACTTAATCACCGTCTCCCACTTCATCCATCGGTGTTTTCAGAGGCGAAAAGAACAAGTCATCCTGTGCGTCCTACAGAATGAGCTCGGCCTTATCATGGCAGATGCCAAAATCCTTAGCGTGTTCCCGTACAGATACCCCAGCCACGATCCCCGTGCAGATGCCGTTATTCTCAGGACCATGCTGGACAGACGCCGCAGTGGTGCCCCCTTTAGCTATGCAGAGCTGATGGGGCTCTGCGCAACGCTTCACCAGATCAATTTCCTTACCGACGCCTATGTCACGATGCACAAGTTCTCGATCGGGGCCGATGGTCCATTCGCGGCGCCGCTATCGCGGGTGGAACGGCTGCGGGTTCAACGGGCCTTTTACCGGCGTCAGATCATCTGCAACGCCTGGGCGCCGACGGAGCGTGGACCCCAGTGCATCCTGAGCACCAGCTTTAATCGGAGGGCTCAATCGACCGGGACAAGGGCAGGGGCGGAACAGGTTGCAATCAGCGCCTTGTGCTACTGGGAGCTGCAGCAGGTGGACCATGTCGACCACTTCATCTCCCGGCTTTGCAAGGCACTCTGCCTCGCCCGGGACGAACACGCCGGGAGAGCTTCGTGGACCGAAAACCGGCGCGGCCCCGGAGTGGGGCGACGGCTCAACGAGGCCGAGTTTGGCCGCCTCTACTCGCACGGCGACCGGCTGGTGCAGTATATGCGGGCGTACCCGAGCATCGCAAACGCCGCGCTCCAAGCCGTGCCGTGGCTGCCGTGGCTACGCAGCCGAGAGTTCGCAGGTGACGAGCCCGCGTACAACCACTTTGCAGAGCGGTACTCCCTGACTTGCCACCGGGTTCCCTATCAGCATCACCGGCTGAACGGCCTGCCTGAGCACGAACGCAACCATAAACAGGTACACTTCTCTGGAGACGCCGTCCGTCTGCCCCCGTTCGGCTGGGTGGACGCGCTGGACGGGCGCCACGTTTACTGGTTTGGCGAAGGGCTCCGTTGCCTTTCCCAAGATTCAGAGCTGGACGATAAGATGGTGCCTCTCGAACGCCATGAGCCTCTAGAGATTTGGAGAGGCGCCGGGTTTGCCTTGTGGGATCAGGGGCGGGTCGAAGCCATCAAGGCCTTGGATTACTTTAGAGATCTGCAGACAGGGTGGCTTATCAATAGCACAGTTGGTGAAATTACTGATGGTGATGGTTAATAACTCAGCCAGCACTTGGTGAGTGTTCTGGCCACGACTCATGACTATTATGGGAGAAAACAAGCCGAACAGTTTCTAGTCTATATAATCTAGGGATGAGTACAGTAAGAATTCACTTCCTTATAGTGTTGATCAATTTGTTGGCATCCGACAATAGTGCAAATATTCCTCCTATCTGTGTAATGCAAGCAACTCTGGGCCATAGTGTGAAGCACTGACAATCTTGAGACCGCACAATAACAGCAACTTCAACCACATTCACTGGGCCTGAAATCGCGATCTGGCTAGCGCTTATTTCGATGCTCTGAATGGCCCGAAATCAGGCACTACATAGATAGACAACTTGGAGTGTAAAAGGAGTTGTTGAACTTGGTGGACGTCCCCCTCCTTGATTCTGTCGTAAAGTGAGGTAGCGCCTCTCCAGTGCTTAACACGGCTTTGGTGATTGCATCAAAGGACTGGACCAACTGGCCAGACCATTGAAGCAGAGGTCAATTCGGTCCCTATATCAGCGCCAGGATGTCGGGCTTGACTTGGACAAAGGTGTTGATTGCATTAGAATAGGCTCCCACGCGACCAAGAAACGGCTTGATCTTCCCCAGATGTCGAAGACGGCCCTGGGCCTGTTTCTCTTGTAGTTCATCGGTAGCCTGCGGTGTGCTAGACCTGGTCGATCGTGGTAGTCTTGAGAATATCTTTGAACAATGCAGGGTCGCCTAGACTGTCTCTCAAGTCTCTTTTCACGGTATTGAAAGCTTGCTGGCTGGATCGGTGGTGGAAACTTCTTGGTTTTGTGGTAATGCGCCAGTCGATAGCTGGTGAACTAGCTGGAGAGTCGATATGATCAGGTCAAAGAATACGCGAGTGACCTAGAACCGCTACAATTACTAATCGACTGAATCCTAAGGCGATCATGCATCAACGCAGATTGGAAGGTGAGGCTGGGGCTTGGAGGTAGCTAGAACCGGGCTGTATATGTAAGAACCTACTATACAGCCTGGTTCTGGTCACCTTGCGGCCCAATTACTTGCGGGTATAAGATACCTGAGGAAGTCGACTTGTATCTTTCCCCTCGCAATTCTCATTGAATCATAAAAGCAGCTTAAAAATGGAACTCTAACTATTTCCCCTCTGGGCTGGGTATGAGTCTGTCTCACGTAGAGGAGTTCCGGGTTGCTATCGAAGACCAAGATCCAAGTTTAGCAAGACTCGTTCCCCCTTACCAAGGGATTCCCTAGCTCTCATGACATGGGATAGTTGTTCAGAGGCCTATATAAATGGAAAGAATCCATAGGTAAGCCTTGGACGCTAGTTTACTAGAGTTTTCTTTAATCATCTAAAATTGGTCTAAATTTTTGACCCCCCAAAAATACGTGATCTAGAGATGGAATTTCGACATCAGAGTCACGCCGATGTTATCGCATACATCCAGGTCCCTGATTTTATAGGCAATCAACTTACTCATGACCCATTAAATGCCCCACGTTATTCGGCGCACACAAGTGTTTCACAAAGACAACATATATCTCCGCTCTCAATTATATACGACTCTCTATCCTGCTCGACTTGAGCTTCAGCTTTCAAGTGGTTTTCATTTCTTTCTCATGCGGAACACCAATGTTCCAAGCCCCGATGTCGGGGCCGCGACCCCTTCGTCTCAGCTAGATGGGTACGATACCGTCGAGGCGTACGAGGGTCAACCGCTGCTCCGCGCTCCCAATGAGGATTCATGGAAACCTCCGCGTGGTTTCATCTGGATCCAGCTAGCCATCATGTCCAACGTCTTTCTCTACGGGCTCGATAGCACCATCACCGCTGCCACCTATGCCGTCATCAGCTCCGAGTTCGGCACGGCTAACACGGCGTCTTGGTTGACGACTTCGTATCTCATCACCAGCACTGCCTTCCAGCCTCTCTACGGGAGAGTCTCTGATATCTTTGGCCGCCGCTTATGCTTCTTCATCTCGACTGTTACCTTTGCCATTGGGTGTCTTGGGTGCGGTGTCGCCAATAACGTGGTTGTGCTTAATTGCATGCGGGCGTTGAGCGGCTTCGGCGGAGGAGGGTTGATGACAATGGGTGAGACTATCCATATATGTGTTTTGATGCCGTTGCAGAAACTGACTAGTCGTATAAAGCCACCATTATCAACTCTGATATGATTCCTTTCCGCAAGCGCGGCATGTATCAGGCTCTTCAGAATGGCATCTTTGGCTTCGGGGCCATCTCTGGGGCGTCTTTCGGCGGCTCGATTGCAGACCATATTGGTTGGCGATGGTGTTTTCTGTTACAGGTTCCAGTATCTGCTGTGGCATTTGTGATTGGGGTGTTTGTTGTCGCAGATCAGATCGATGAGGTCTCTCTTGATAGCGGCCTGGGAACTGTCTGGAAGAGAGTCGACTTC
Source organism: Fusarium zealandicum (assembly GCA_013266195.1). Taxonomy (NCBI): domain Eukaryota; kingdom Fungi; phylum Ascomycota; class Sordariomycetes; order Hypocreales; family Nectriaceae; genus Fusarium; species Fusarium zealandicum. The sequence continues at coordinate 29,626 of JABEYC010000302.1, forward strand.
TCTGGCTCGCTACTTCTTGTCGTTGCTGTCTCTGTGCAGCTCGTCGGGCTCAGTCTAGGGGGTAACGAGCTGCCCTGGAGTAGCCCCTGGGTGATTGGATCTTTGGTTGGCAGTATCTTTCTTTTTGCCTTGTTTCTCCTGGTCGAGGCAAAGACGAGCGCCATTCCTGTGATTCCACTTCATCTGCTTCGGGGGAGACTGCCGATAGCAACCCAAGCTGCAAACGTCTGCGCCGGCATGGCCGCTTATGGGGTGAGCCCGATATATCACTCATTCTCGAAATCCACTGACTTGGTTGTTAGTACCTGTTCATGCTCCCGCTCTTCTTCCAGGTCGTCCTGCTTGACTCGGCCACCACAGCTGGTGCGCGTCTTGCGATCCCTTCACTGGCAACGCCAATTGGCGGTGTTATTGCCGGCATTGTCATGACTCGCTGGGGCAGGCTGATCGCTCTTGTTCGCACTGGAGCTCTGTTCATGGTTATTGGCAACGCCTTAGTCACATCTCTAGAATTTGAGGATTCAAAGTGGAAGTACTTTGTGTTTGTCTTCCCAGCAAACCTGGGTCAGGGGATCATCTACCCCGGCATTCTGTTTACTTCCCTTGCTTCATTCGACCATACTGGTGAGTATGTTTCTTCGTCGATACTCTTTCATCACTGATAGTATGCTTCTAGACCACGCCGTCACCGCGTCGACCGTCTATCTCATCCGCTCTCTGGGCACCGTCTGGGGTGTCTCCATCACCTCCGCCATTGTGCAAACAACCCTCAGCGTCCGATTGCCGGATGCATTGAGCCAGCTACCCGATAAATGGAGAGTACGGCCCTTTTCCTCATACTGTCAACTATGCTCATAACGTGATAGACGTTTACTGATTCTCTTTGTTTCTAGATCATTGACCAGATTCGACACTCTGTGGACATTATAGACCATCTCCCGCCGGACGTGCAGCTCAAGGTCCGACTCGTGTATTACGACGGTCTCAAGTACGCCTTTGGGGCTTCCACGGCGGTGGCGCTTCTTGGGCTCTGTGCTGCCTTGATCGCTTCCGGAACTGGTCTTCGAACTACTCATAAGTAGAAGTCGCGTAGAGGTAAGATTGATGTGCGGACCAAGATGGGGAAGTGAAGGAGCATGGGTATTCGCCTTTGCTCTGGCAAGATCCTTGTATAGTCAGACTGGCCTGCTTCTATCAACTACAAGTAGAAGCATCAAATCCAATATCAAGTAGGATTTTACTGTCTGTATTGCGGAGACGTTCGAAATGTAGTTTCAATGTCCCTTTGCGTCTCTGAAACTTGACACCAAAAGTATCATCAACCAAAAGATTGGTTTTTATAAGCTCCACCAAAAAGACGAATGCCAGAAGGTCTTCTCGATGAAGAGATCAGCAAAAGAATGGTTCCGCACGGGATCGAACCGCGGACCTTCTCGGTGTTAACGAGATGCCATAACCAACTAGACCACGCAACCTGAGCTTGTTGAAAGGATGAGAAGTATATGCGACTCATTTGCTGCTGCTGTGGGTGGGTGGGCGAGTAGCGTAGTGGAGCGTCAAAACGAGTTTATTCGCAAGAAACAAATATCACAAGATCACAGGTCATTAGTTTAGAATGCGATTAAAGTTATCAGCAATAGATGATTTTAGCGTTAAAGTCTCCATGTCGTCTGTCGTCTGTCGTCATCACGTTCTGGTCAAAAGTCCCGTTGGCTTCGCACTGATGGCCCACCAGAGAGTCGCGATAGCTTCAACAAAATTATCGCCCCAGAACAGCAAAAATATGGTTCCGCACGGGATCGAACCGCGGACCTTCTCGGTGTTAACGAGATGCCATAACCAACTAGACCACGCAACCTAAGCTGTTTGCTTGATAGAGGAAAGTTTAAAAATTACTAGTTATCTTTGCATACAGCTCTCTCAAAGGAGGGCGACTCAATCGTAACGAACAGATAGAACCTCGTACAATCCAAATCTGGTCAAGGATTAAGGATACTATAACCAAGTTCAAAGAATACTCTCTTGTAATCTGGTTGTTGGCGGACGAGCTCCATGCCTGTACGAACTTCACACTCTACAGGCACAAACCTACTCATCATCAACCTCTCGGCATGATATAGTCAGTTTTCTTTGAAAGCTGCGTCTTGACTACTAACAAGCGTGTCAGTTGTGAAACTAGTAATGACCTCTTGGAATTCATAGCTGGGGTTCCGTTTCAATGGCACATTGCATTAGGTATCAGATTTACAGATAGGTACCAGGCGTACAACTTACAGCCTATCTAACTAAAGATGAGTGCTTCCCAAACGGAGTCTAGTAAGTATGTTCTATTCATAAATACATACTTATCCTACCTTCCCTTTTCTTGTATCTACCTAGGTAATCTATTGTTCGGTGAAAACGGGCATTTGTCGGTTGCCAATCGCTGCTGCCTTGGTTGCCAGCTGCTTGACGGTGCTTGCCAGCCGCAAAAACTTGACACCAATGAGCCTCCTTCACAGCTTGAGTTAACGCGTGGTCAATTTCGTCATGCCTGATTCTTGCTCCTTCCCTTCCTCTCTCTCACTCTGTCTTCTCCGGAAATCTCGCCCCAGCATCCCCCAGCATCGCAACCAGCTTCACATCGGCTCGTCAGTACAAAGGCTCTCGGGGTTAGCGGCCAGCGGCCTTAGTATCATTCACTTATTCTTATCCTGAGAGTGTTTCCTTTTGATCAAAGCTTCAACTGCTCACAATAGAGCGCCATGTTCTACAGCCACGAGAGTGAGTCTGCCGAGTGTCGCCGGTGCTTCATCTACAGCTAACTAACTGGCTCGTTAGTCCTCAGCAATACCCAGTATGGGGTTGCCACCATCTGGTATATATCATCTCATCCTCCTTTCCGTGGGCTTCACTGATCTTGGTCTGCAGGCTTGTGGCCACGGTGGGCAAAACTACCCAGAAGAGGTTGACCAGAAAGGCCATCCAAGAGGTCAATGTCCCCAAGGCATGCGAGACCATCATCCATCCCGGTGCCCCTTTGGCCTTGCGTCTTCAGGGAAATCTCCTCTACGGTGTCTCCCGCGTGTTTTCTCAGCAGTGCCGCTATGTCCTTTCGGATGCGGAAAAGACGCAATCCGACATGATGACTTTCTTTCGAGTCATGCAAACAAGTGACACAGACCCGAGTGCAGGCAAGGCAAAGTAAGTCCTTCTTAATCTCTTCAACATCAACATCTTCAAACATTCACTGACCTACCAAGGCGCCACCAAATCACTCTACAGGATGACCCAAACTTCGACCCTTCCAACAGCCTGCCCAACCTCGACCTGCTCACCAGTGCTGAAGACTTGGTTCTCCTTTCAACCCAGCTCTCTATGAAGGACATCACTCAAATGACTCCTTTGACACAAGGCACCAGCTCTTCCGGCAGAAACCATTCACTGCTGGGCTTTGACCTCTCACGGTCTTCGCATTCGGCCGGCAGCTACCGTCTTCCATCTGACCTTGGTGCCGACTCTCCATTGCCGAAACCTTTCAGCCTACAGAACCCCATGACAGGGTTCAACCCTTTCGGTGAAGAAGACCTTGAACTTGTCCCTGGCATTGACCTCAACTTCGACGAAGACGGCAACCTTATTGGATTTGACGACCCAGAACTAGAGCTCCCTCCTCTTCCTGGGTCGGAAGCGTACCAAGATCATCTTCACGCTAGAACCGGACATATCGCTGCATCTGGCGCTGAAAGACTGCATGCTGACGGCGATAACGTGGTCATCATGTGCGAAGATGCGTTGCCTGACGCAGAGCCATTTCCACAACGTTCAGTCGCCAAAAAGCCCACTTCTTCAGTCGTACCAACCTCTGTATCAACCGAGAGCGAACAGGCTAAAGCACCCTTGCGGCGAGGGAGACCCCGCAAGATCCAGCAAATGGTTGATTTGAGACAAGACGTTCCTCTCGCCGCAATCCGAGGCTGGTCCCGGAATTATCTCCAAAACATGAAGGACAACAGCAAGCCATTCCCAACAACTACTCAAACTCAAGCGCGAAAGAATGCAATGGTTCTTCTTTTTGAAGATGGACTCGCAGGCATCGGAAAGGTAGCCACCGGAGTAGTTCACCCTCTTGCCCAAACATTCTCGGGAATGTCCCTTTTAGCCAGCATCCAGGGGAGAGAGCCAGAGCAGGAACAGGACTCTGTACCACGGGGTCGACGCCGCACTTCGGCCGAAGCTTTCGATGACAAACAGGATGACGAGAGGCAAGTCCGCCAGAAGGTAGAGGATGAGTTTGGGCGTGGCCTGACTGAAGACGCTGGGGCCGTCATCTTCGCAGACGACATGGCCCCTGAAATGGGAATGGAGGCAGCTCCGGGCCTTGAAGACCGTCATTCCTCCTCCATGGCTCCTTGGAGTCGCGCCCCCTCCGTCGCCCCTGGTTCGTCTATCCGAGGCCATGGAAGTGTTCAGAAGAGACATCCCGCTCCAAGCCCTCTTCTTGCCCGTGGCAGCGCCGTCCGCTCCATTGAGCGCTGGAGCGACCTCCCTGGCTTGCCTTACGACTCCGACGACATTTCACAGCTACACTCTCAGGACTCTTCCATGGGACACGAAGGGTTAATGTACGACCTGGAAATGCCGGCCGGAGGCGACACGCAGAACTCATCCCAGGGCCTCGACGGTTCTGCGCTTGATTTCTTGGGCTATGCAACCGACAGAGCCCAGGCTAAGGGCTACACTCGCCCTCGCGACCGAGCCGACCGCCGCTGGATCAATTTTGACACGCTCACGAACGAACTGGAGGATCCTGCCAGCCAGAGACAGTTTGTCGCTGAGGCATTCATGCATGTCCTTACCCTGGCGACCAAGAACGTCCTGGCCGTGGAGCAGGATGGCATCAAGGAGAAGCGACCCTATGGCACCATTCGCCTCGGCCTTACGCTTCCTCGTCAGGACGACGACATGGCTGATGAGTTGGCCTAGATCTTGTTTCCTAATACGGAGTATATCTGGTCCCCCTCTTATTATTTTCTTTTCATTTACGGCTAACTGGGAGACTTTCGACGAAACGACCAATCATGAGATATGATTTCGGAGTTCAGAACGACATGGACTGGCTCCTTTTCGGGATGATATTATTTTTTGGAGTTGCGGGCTGATTTGATTCGCAATCATATGGGAACATGGAATATTAGGACTGATGGGGACTGACACTTACCTGTAGGAGGACAGAAGGGTTCAGCATCAGTGAGTTTTGGGATGGAAAGGCAATGCACAAATGGGTGACTTTCTGACGGATGGGTATCATGGGCCAAGTTATTATTCACGATGGGATACAGAGCCAAATTCGCATTAGAACGTATTTCAAATCATAGTTTGGACTTTCATTCATGTAATTCCATTATCTAGTCGTAAACGTCATCGTCGCCTCCAGCTTCACGGTCCTCAAACTTCATATATTCGTCAGTGTTACCAGATATATCAGTGTTTATATTCCAAGCCTCTCGAACAGAATCCAGAACAGAGTCATCGAAGGCAAGGCTCGACGAAGAAGAAGAGAAAGTAGCAGTGCTGCCGTCTACGCTTAGAGAGTTTGTGCCATTGCTCTGTTCGTAGTACAGCTGGTAAAGACAGGAAAGAGACTCTTCCGAGCCTGTGACGACAGCGAGGAGAGATGACAGAGCTGTCTCGAGGATGGATTTCGCAGACGACGTACGGACGGTGCTGAGATAAATGACATCTGTTGATTTTCGTTAGCGTCAAGATCATTTGATGCTTGTGCAGTAACAAAAATGAGGAGAAGGAGGTGTATCAGTTTGTCAGAGATAGTGATCGTCAATGAAGTTCAGACAATGTAGATAAGTATTCGATATGTGAATCATCACAACACCAGAAGAGAAGACAGAAATAAAAGAGTGCAACTCACATTGTCCAAAAGGGCACTCCCCCGTCTCACTGGAGTGCACCATGGCGTAGGCTGGATACTCTGAAGGTTTTCCATCCACGTCAGAGACCGAGCCCGTAGGAAAGGCCATCACGGCAACAGCAGGCGTTGGAGCACCCTCGATGAGCAGTTCAAAGACCGACGATAAGTCGCAATTTGTGACTGCGGTGAGCCTGCTGGTACGAGCATGACCAGGCTCAGCTTTCTCGGTCGCCTGCACCAACAGCTTGGCTTTCACCTCGATATCATTAGTAAAGGTGAGGTCCAAGGGTGCCTCGGTACGGTCAGGCTGTTTGCGTGAATCCTTGATGCCAGAGCCGAGCATGTAGACAGCACCACCAACGGCGGCAGCCCGACAGCCCACTTGAGCCACCTCGGAGAGACCGCCCCATTTAGGGTACACTGCAGCAAAACCCGGGCCAAAGACACCCATCGATGTCAAGTGCCGGTTGATCGCTTTGAGGCCGTCCTTGACAGATACCTTGCCATCATGACTCAACGTCAGTGTGATGACGTATGACTGGAGAGCTGCATCGAGTTTGAAGTCCGAGGCTAGGAACTCTGCTAGATGGTTGTCGGCGTGCGGTTGCCACACGTTAGTCTGAGGCTCCGAATCATAGTCAAGCACAAACTTGAGGAACTTCATCAAGGACCGCTTAGACCGAGCTGGAATGGATGTGTTGGAAAAGACATCTTCTCGCGTCGAAGGTATCCGGCTGAGCGAGGGCGCCGGCGAGGCTTCGGATGGAGGCTGGTAGATGTAGAAGGAACCAACAGCGAGAAACTCGATCTGGCGGAATGCTCTCGAGTCGACCAGCTGAGTCACCAGTTTTGACCGCGAGTGTATCAGCTGAGGCGCCAAAGCCAGGCTGTAAGCTCGTGTCGAGCCCAAGCTGTCGACATCACGCTTCACCTCTGCCGCAGCGAACAGCTGTCCATCATGGGCCGACCGATGCTTCTCAGCCCACTCATCCGCCTCCTGCAGACTAAACGCGGCTTCGCAGCCTCCGTAGTAGTCATTCGGGTCGACGTGGAGTATGTTCTTGCCTGAACGCGACAAAGCTCTTCAAGGAAAACGAAGGCTGGGTCAGTCCGACCGGGGAGAAAATCTCGACGATGAAATCCAAAGCTTACAGGGCGAGGAGGGACTGTTGTAGCCCAGTGCCGCTGATCACTACATCCCACGTTGTTTCTGAGAGGGATTCCATGGTGAGGGAGAATGAAGATGGAAGATGGAGGAAGAAAGGGAGTCGAGTCTGGCTTTTTGAAGGCAGGAAGATTTGAATGAGATTTGGGTGGGGCAGTATTGCGTTGGTCCGTGCACTCGGAGCTCCTCTATTGAAATTTGGTCAACTTTTTCTCCTCGTCTCTTTTGATTTTTTTCCTTCATCATCCGCTCAGCCCTTTATGCAATATCTACCTACTCTGGAGGAACATTGCTGCGGCGTGGGTAGTTTCATTACTACTCACTTTCTGAGTGGTAGAGCGAATCGTCTTCCGGTATCTACCGCCCTAGAAATCAAGTCTGAAAGGGTGGTTCGAATGGTTTGACACATTTCTCCGCAAATTATCATGATGAAATACGAAGCAACGTATATAGATGGTACAAGGTCCAGGTGGCATTTATCAGCAGCGGACATGATTGAGTCGTGGCATTTGCATTAGGGTATCATTGTTTCTATGATTGAGTGATTGCTGCGTTAAACTCTTCCCACCGTTTGGTCGCCCAGCTTAGGAATTGCTTCGATGTGAGGAGCTGAGGAGTCAACACAGTGCCTCCGTGCTTCGAGAGGGACAGTATCTTGACGTCTCCATCCTGGCAATCTACCACAATGGTCACACTCTCGTCGCACAGTGACTCTTCCAGTCTGTCGGGGTCGGCGAGCATCCAGAACTTGTCGTCGGTGGGCCCATCAGTTTCTTTGCCAGTGAATACGACTGCGGTGCAGGCGATCGGGATGTTGGTGATGGTGAGAGGACTCGACTTGTTTCGAGAGCAGATGACCATCTCCCGGTCTGCGTCGTACCGCGCCGCCGGGAGCTTCGTGTCTCGTAGCGCGGCCATTGTGGCGGCCCAAGCAGCATCAAATGGGTTTCCATCGAAGGAGATGAAGAAGATGTCGATGTAGAGCACCCAATAAGCCACGACAACCTGGTTCCCATCTCCCGTGTCTGACCCATCCTCGTCCATGCGATCTTCCTCGACTTCGGCATCTTCAGTAGGTTGCGTATGCCGTATCCGCAATTCCTCAGGTTTGATGATCTTTGAGCTGTGGAGGAGGGAGTATATCCGAGTGCTCAAGGTCTGGGCCAGCGTGGTTGGCGGGCCACCTGGCAGGAACTGAGGTGCGCAGCCCGTGGCGAGCTCGATGTTGGGGACCAACAGGTCATACTCCCTCAGCTCTGTTTCGGTGTTGGAGGCGCGGTAGCTCGGAATGTTGGAGGTCAGGATCGTCTCGCCCCGGACGCCGCAGATGACAGTCGTGTCACCCACTCGCACGACGGCACTGCCATGGGCATGCGACAAGCTCGATGCGTTGACTGTTGGGGACCGGACTTCGGTTGGAGCCCGGCCATTGCTTCGAGCAGGGGGCACATCGTCGGAGGAGGGCTCAAGATTGGCGAGCAAGTATGGATGAGGTGAAAGCTTTGCGAAGGTGGAGCGGGAGAGTCCCGTGGTGGGTGCCATGTTGGCAGTCGATTTTGTCGACTTTTCGAGGATTTCGCGTGGGAGTCGAGGTGCCTAGGGCAATTTGACGGCGAGCAGAGCAAGCACAACACTTGAGCGTTGGAGTGGATGATGAAAAGTTGAAGAAAAGTGGCAGCCTCGTGGGGTGAGCTATGGCCAATCAACCTACTGCCGGGTGCAAGGCTGACGCTGTACACTTTAGTTTCGTCTGGCGATGTAGGGTAAACCAAGTCCTAAGACGCTTAAGGCTGGATGCTCGATTGTATAATCATATACGGTCTTATTCTTCCTGTTTGATTTGCGAAGTACTAAGTCACGTCATGTTTCGGTTTAGAACTTGATTTGTAACAGTTAGCCACCCAAGGTCGGGTTGTTGTCTAATTATGCAGCTGGTATCGGACAAAATGAAGGTGGAATCAAAACATGGCAAGGGACTGATATGCAAATGCTGCCTGCTTCACTTGACTACCATATTTAATGATAAATACGAAGATTATGAAAGTCGACGAGGGTAACAGGATGTTTACACGTGATGACTGGTAAATAGCTTAACCGTAGAAGATATCGAGACCGGCCATATCCATCACAGTAGATCATGACCAAGTAAAATAAAGAGATAGCACCCACGAGACGTTGTAGAACCTTGAAGGTGCGGGGAAAAGACCAGGGAGCTTGCGTCCTTTGTTGGTCCATCATGGTGCCTCGCCTTCGTCCCGCTTCGGACCGTAGCGAGGACGCATGGGAGTCAAAACCATCACCAACACGCTTATTAGAATATGATGTCGTGCGACTAGGGGACAGTGCCAATGCCTCGAATGATGACCGTTTCTTTCGGCATGAACAACCTGCCGCCGATCCACCCGCCCGGATGTTCTTGTCCCATTCAAGCAGAAAATGCCCGAGACAAGTAGCGAACTCCGTGATGGAACGAGTCGAGGCGCTTTCGAAGAGAGAAGGTGCACGAATCGACGACGCACGCCATTAAAGCAGAGCAATGTCCTCACCTTGGTCAGCCAATCAGAAACCTCCTGTTGCCGCCCGCTCAAGAAGCCATCGCGGCTCCGAGCCAATCAGAAGAGCCCATCGTATCCCATCACAGCGTTGCATCTCGCAGCGCCACCCTCATCCTGCACCCTCTTCCTCCATCATTCGGCCCCCATGTGAAGCTCAAGCCACCACCGTCGTGAATTGAAAACGGAGCGACGCGGATGGCCCAAGCAGCTGCATGGATCACAGCCAAGTGCCAGGAACCCTGTGCTTGGAGCCCTAAAGCAGCCAATCCGGCGGCCATCACAGACGCTCATCTTCAGTGATGGTAATTACTGGGATGAGCCAACCGATGTTGAGAGCTTTGCTCGTTCGAGGACCGCTATCACAATGCCGAGGCTTTTTGACAGTCTCGCCCAGTCTATGTTGGTTGACAGGACCAAGGACAGGACCAAGGACATTGAAACTGTTGCTTCGTAAAAGTGGTCGAAGAAGAACCAGACAAGTACTCTTTAACCAACATCAGCACCAGCCCCCAGCATCACAAGAAACAAAAGAAAGAAACAAAAACCCAGCCATCGCCGACGAACCCCAGTCCAAAATGCAGACCAGACAGAACCCACACCCTCGGCCGGATCGTCTACCGGAAAAAACATGCATCTCCCGCCATCGTGTTTCCTCGGGTTTGGCTTGGGGCTTCTACATGCCACCCACCCACCTTTATTATCACGCCGCTGCGTCTGTTTTTTTCTCGGGCTCGCGGCTGTGCCGGCGGATGGACGGTTCACGGGCGGGGGAGACTACATTTCGAGCGTTGGCCAATATCAACGCTGCGTCAGCCGCTGGCCCTGGAATTGTTGGTGATTGTCCACATATGCCGCCTCTTTATGCTGTCCGTCGAAGCTATCCCTGCTGTGATTGACCGGCCACGGCACTGCTGCTCGCACTGACTCTTCCACTCTTCCCGCATGGCAATCTCGAGTTCCACCTCTCCCACCCCATGCCCGTACTACCTTACCTACTAGGTAGTACCACCAAGTGACAAGCCTCGTTGCCGCCGCCATATCACAAAAGACAATCCACCTACATACTGCCGTGCCCCTGTGTTGAACCCTGTCCGAGCTCCCCAACGGTGAGGATCTGATCGTCTGATGCCATATATTCGGCCGATTGCCCACCCAGACCCCAAGGGAGCTCGGCATTTTTAACCTTTTGCTTCCCCAACTCTCCCCAGTCCAAAGGCGTTTTTGTGACCCTCGTTTGTTGTTGTGCTGCTGTCTTACTACATCTCACCCGAGGATCTGGCATTCTTTGAATTGATGTGGTTCATATTAGTTATTGCCCATCTGCACTTATAGACCACGATCCATCCAGCAACCGATAGATCAGCCCAAGACACCGCTTAAAAGCTCGAGACTTCTCGTCACCCCCCGAATATCGACCCACGCCCATACCCAAAACTCCGTAACCCGCCATTCATGTCGAACTAAAGGCCGACTCTACTGCGCTTCGCCGCCGACATCAACTCTCTGCGTTGGAGCTTTGCCGCTGGTCGAGATGGCTCCCAACCTACACATCCGCGAGGTCGTTGAAGGGGCCTTCACGGACCTTGTCAAGCGCATATCCATCCCTCTCACGCCAACGAGCCCGCCCGGTCTTGTCCAGGCGCAAACAGTCGACCCTTGGGACAAGGCTGGAAAGTATGGCCGAGGATGGTCATACTTTGCGCTCGCCTTGATCGGCACCGTCATCCTCATGCGCGTCTGGCACTTCTGGCAGGACAAGATTCGACAGGCCATGTACAAGTCGGAGATGGAGGAACATTACCAGCACATGTATAACATCGAGGCCGAATATGCCATGCATGGGATGCAAACCGGCCAGAGCCAACAGCACTTTCCCGAGGCTGACATGCATGGCGAGAAGCATTTTCAACCAAAGGCCAATCTCTCTTCGGTCAACATCGTCAACGACACATTGGCTCTCTTCCGATGGATCTTCTACCGCCCTATCCCGGATTTTGTATGGGGCAGACACCGAATCACCTTTTCATCACTGGCAGTCCTCAGCACTGTCTTTGTGGCCCTCATCTTTGTCGTCCTCTACTGCTTTCTGCAACAGCCCCTTTACTGGCAGAGCATCCAGTTCGGCTCACCACCGCTGGCGGTCCGGGCAGGAATGCTCTCTGTCGCATTGACGCCTTGGATCATTGCTACCAGCATGAAGGCAAACCTATTGACAATTATGATTGGCATTGGACCCGAACGACTCAATGTATTTCACCGCTGGGCCGGCTACCTCTGCCTGTTCCTGTCACTCGTCCATGCCATCCCCTTTTATATCCAGCCCGTATGGGATGACGGTGGCATGGAAGTGTTCCAGCGCTTATTCCCCGGTGGTAGTGGCATCATCTACGGCACTGGCATTGCCTGTCTTGTGCCCCTCATTTGGCTGTGTGTCGCTTCCCTTCCCTTCATCAGGAGAGCAGCATACGAAGTCTTCGTCATCCTCCATGTCCCAGTTGGCATGATCTATGTCGGCCTTCTTTTCTGGCACACCAAGAACTTCCTCATGTCGTGGGCCTATCTCTGGACCACGGTGGCTATCTGGGTGTTCTGCTACTTACTGAGGCTCTTCAAGCTCAACTGGATCAAGCCCTGGCGCATGTCGTTCATGGTTGGAGACGAGGCCGCCATTGCATTGATGGCCGAGAACGCCATCAAGATTACGATCCCAACTCAGATGAAGTGGAAGCCTGGCCAGTACGTCTATCTTAGGATGCCAGGTATTTCTCTCTTTGAGAATCACCCCTTTACCATCGCCTCACTCTGCAGTGATGACTTTCCGTCAGAGTATGGTGACCAGTACCGCGACTGTGCCATGGTCTTCCGACCCTACGGTGGATTCACTCGTAAGGTTCTGGATACTGCTATTGAAAAAGGCCCATTCCACACTTACCGTGCTTTCCTGGATGGCCCCTACGGTGGCATGCGCCGTGACCTCGCTGCTTTTGACACCTGTATTCTTATTGCAGGAGGGAGTGGCGTCACCGCTCTTGTATCGCAGCTTCTGGACCTGATTAAGAGAATGCGAGACGGCAAAGCGATTACCAAGAAGGTCGTGGTGGTTTGGGCCTTGAAGCGGCTCGAGGCGATGGACTGGTTCCGTGAGGAGCTGCGAATTTGTCGAGAAGCGGCTCCCCCAGACAGTGTCACTTGCAAGTTCTTTGTCACATCGGCTGTGAGGGCACGCCCTGGTATGGAGGCGTCAGCTCCCTTTGAACATAACGGTCCCAGCGGGCCTAGGGCACTGAGCCATATGTTCCACGACAAGCTCGACGGCTTTGTTGCCGGCGTCGCATCGAAACGAAACTCAGCCCTGATCCACGCTGAGGCCCAGGGTGACCCTGAGCGCGAGCGGGAGCTTCGCGCCGAGAACGAGGACCGCATCACGGCCCTTCCGCAACAGAAGTACCTCCAACCTCATTCATTCCCACCTCCACCCCCTGGGCCACCGCCTACGAACCGGGAGGATTCACTAAAGAGGCTCGAAGGCCGCGACTATCCCGAAGATAAGAAGCCGGCATTCGACGACGTTGATGAGGGAGACTTCCACTACAGGACCACAAACACCGCGAACCCTTCATACTTTAACTACGCACCACCCTCGCCTCGGAGACCACCTCCGGAGCAAATGCCGACAGAACAAGAAGCCTTCCCGGTCCGGGCTCCGGAGCTCGCGCATCTCCGAACCAACAACGTGGAATCCTCAAAGCCGCGACCTACATCTACATTCGGACCACCCTCGGGCTTTGACTTTGGGTTTCCCCAGACACCAACCGAGTTCCAAAAGAGCCTGATGCGCTTTGCGTTCCCCGTGCCGCACCAGATCGACGGGGGCTGGAGCGTGGAATATGGCCGGCCGGATCTGGGCTACATGCTCAAGGAATGGGCAACAGGAGGGGCCGACGGACGAGGCATCCTGGGCCGACGAACGGCGGTGTTTGTGTGCGGGCCTCCGTCCATGAGAGTCGGCGTCGCCAACACAGTAGCGCGACTACAGGCAGAAATTTGGGGCGACGATGAGCTGGAGGAGATTTTCTTGCATACCGAGAACTACGCCCTATGAGGAGGCTGGTATGCTTGGCGGGGGACTGTACTTTTATGGGATGAACTGACCTGAAGCGAAGAGATACCAAGAGCGATCTGATTTATAATGACCTACCTCATACTATAGCTATTGCATGGAAGGGCACACAGCGGGGACCCGAGCCATGATGTCCATACCCACTTTACTATTTACATAGTATTCTATATACATAATTCCATTTGCATCCTTTGAAGAGATTTGGTTTAATCCCGTGATCGGCCGAGTGGGCACGGCATAAGGCGATGGCGGAGAAGCAGGCCAGAAGGGTTCACGAAGTTGCCCCTCCCCCTCGCTGCGGTGTCATGATGGACCCCACGTCGGATAGAGCGTTTTAAGCTATACACGTCTATCATGATTGGACTGAATCAACTGTACGTGGAGGCTGCGCTCAAGGTGTGTGGGAGGCTAGAACTCTCAGAGTCCGAAGGAGGCACCCTGATGGCTTCCTCTCACGCGCTTCGAATGATGCAGTGAGTACCTGAATGGACAGCAGGTACTTGAATCAAAGAGGTTCTTATGAGCACCGACTGCTCAAATTTCTTTTCCAATCTTTACATTCGCACATTTTCTAGCATCTCTCTTTCTTCAAGGCTTCTTCCACTATAGCATCGCAATCTCACTTACACCATCACCTAACAACCCTACGCTTCCCCCAAAACCCACAGATTCAGCAGCCATGACGGACTGGCCAGAGCGAGACATTGACCAGATTGCCAAGGGATGGTCCATCGCCATGAGCTACTCCAAGGAGCGCCTAAAGCGAGTGTACGACCTGGAGAATCACCAGCTAGACGATGCTGTCAACGAAGGTCGCGTGGTCCTCGAGACGGTCTGCCTGTTTATGCACGCTTGCGTCAAGCATGGGCAGTACAAGTAAGTCTACTATGATCTGTCTCTCACTTTGAAGCTCGTCGCTAACGGATGAAATCAGGCTTCCTCTCGAATTCTGGAGGATCCTCCACTCCGAGTACGGCATCGTCGTTTACCCTTCGGCGTTTACAGAGGACGTCGAGGTCCAAGGACTGGGCACCGATGTCACATTCACAGAGGCTTATTATGGCCATATCAGTAAGTCATGCTTGACGCATTCGGAATCTGTACCTGCGGCTTACACTGAGGTAGTGATGTTTGGCGGTTGCAACGGCGATAAGCACCCTCCCCCATGCCCCTTCGAGTTCCTGAGGGAGCCACCGCCGGTCTACCAGAAAGAAACGCCCCAGGTTCCAATCCAGACAATCAGCGCGAGTCAATGATTGTGCAAGATAGAAGCGAAGGTGCAGAAACGATATTATGATGAAGTTTTAGCGGTTGGAATTTTGCGATAGAGGTACGCTCGGAGCATGGCGGTCACGGTGGTTTACATGCATTGACGGTTCAAGAAACCGTAAGGGATGGTCAAGATGTGTCCAGTTTCAGCGTATATAGGATAGCAAACAGAGCATTCATTTATTTACCCTGGTCGTCTCCCTCCCGCTGTCCCACAGCACCATCCCTATTTGCCCTCCACACGCCCTCGTCACCCTCAAACTCCTCACGCTTCCACACCTCTACCTTGGCCTTGCACTCCTCGAGGGCCTCCTCACCTGCTCGCCACGCAGCCTGCCGATGCGGCGCTGACACGGCAATCAGGATGCTCTCCTCGCCGATGGGCACGGTTCCGAGGCGATGCACTATGGCGACACCATGGAGACCGTGCCGCGTGCGCATGCCCTGCGCGATAGAGAGCATGGAGCGCAGGGCTCGGGGGTGATAGGCTGTGTACTGGAGTTCCTTGACGGGCTTTCCGGCAAAGTTATCGCGGGTTGTGCCTTGATAGTTTGTCTCTGTTTAGTCTGGACAGGGACAAATAGGGTGAGCTTTTACCTGCAAATAGTACGATGGCGCCGGCTGAGGGGCTGCGTACACGGTCCATGATGGCTTGGACGCTGAGATGGTCATGAGTCAGGGCGACATGGCAGCCTTCGGCTGATAATTCCCAGATCTCCTGAGGGGTTTTTGAGGTTGTCATGGTGTGAATTTGAGAGGATTTTACTTGTGATTGAAGAGTTGTCTTTTTGTAAGAGAGAAAAAGGATGACTCAAATGGGATTGGCTTTTGACTTATAGATTACCTCGTGAGAAGGGCATAACGGAGTTGTAGCCCCCAATCATAGTATTCGTGACTAAAGAAGTAGTAATAAGCCGCTCGACTTTGAAAATATATGTATTCGTTAATTTCTTCTTAAATCTTTCTCGAGTTGAGAAGACTACCTACCTAATAAACGTCGAGCCCCAGCCCGTTCTCGTTGCATTATCGCATGCGCTGACTAAGCTCCATTTGACTTTATTCTCGTTTGTCCTTCATAGGCTGCTTCCTGTTTCTTTTCCTCTGCAAACACTGTTTCTTCGTTTCCCTTTATCAAACAACGATACGTCTGCGCATTATACCAGTATATTATACTGGTTGACGCCGTTATGCGCGAAGATCACCGTTTGCGATCCCCCGATCGCGCAAGGGACGACGAGCAAAGTATGAACAATAGCGACGACCATCATGACCGAGATGCCGGCTACCGATCGTGGCAGGGTAAACACATAACCCGCGCCTCAAACAGAGATGGAACACGCGAGAAGGACCTCCATGGATGATTTGAGCTTGGCAGCTAACTTCCCCATGGGACGGCGAGATCATTCCAGGTCTCCGCCCAGGCAAACTATCCACGACGAAGCACGGGGCAAAGACTCTCGGCATCGTGACGACGACATGCGCTACGACAAGGACTACGATCGCCGACATGGACGCCATGACGATGGGTATTCAAGAAGGGGTGGTGCCTCCCGAGGTCCGCGATACAACGCCCAGGACAACCATGATTATCGTGGCATGTATGACGAGGGCTACACCGGTGGTGGTGATCGTAGCTCCGACCGGTACGACGATGAGACATATCGAAACGGAAAAGCACGACCCCGAGATGATGGCAACACGCGATCTCGGTCCCCATCAGGAAGTCACCACAACCGCAGTCGCTCCCACAGCCCAACGAGGGAAGCCGGCAAGCCCAGCGACACCGTCATTCTCGAGGGCCTACCATTCAGCATTTCGTCGAATGAGGTTGGTACCCCGTTGATCTGAGAAAGTGATTCCAAATCTCGGAGAGAGCTTCTGGTCATCGAGTTGGAAACCCAGTTGTCCAGGGGAACCTTCCGATCTGTGCACCCGCTTACGCGGCTTGTACTTGACCTACGAACAACGGCGTCAAAGCTTATCCGATGAATGGCCCAGTGTATTAGTTCGCAAGACTAATTGGAGAGCTACAGCTGCGAGACAGTATCCTGAGTAACTCAATCGCCGCCGAGTTCCCTTCGATTGACGTTCGCATGTCCGCTTCCAAGGGTGAGATCTGCACTTTGCCCCCTGTTGATCACTGTTGTTGACATGATTGATTAGGACACCGCCGGGCTTTTGTCCAGTTCCAAGAAGTTGATCAAGCGGTTGCTTTTATGAGAGAGCATTATCCAAAGCTTCTTGTTGAATTGACACACCCTACTGATGACGTACCAGAAGGGAGGTTTGATGCATACATTCACTTCGCACGCGGCCGAGACACACACGATGAGCTTGATACCCGAGGAGCTTCTGGCAGTAACTGGACCTGTCCTACAGTAGGTCCATTTCTTCACAAGCACGCGCTTATTTACTTACTCTAGGCAGTGTGACTTTTCCAACTACTCTACACGGATCAGATGCAAGATCTGCGGCGGGCCTCAGGCTGGTGAGTTGGGACTTGTTACTCTATTGTCTTCGGGGCTAATCTCTGGAACAGCTCCAGCTTGGCAACACAGCCTTACCGGCATGGCCGATGCCGCAGACGTACCATCGCAGATTCTCGTCGTCTATCCTCTGGCTTCATTCGTGACGGAGGACATGTTGGCAAGTGATATGAAGCGCTTGGAGCTTGTGAAGCCAGACACCACCAAGGACAACTCGAACGGGGCCCCAAAGCTCAAGTCCACGGCGCCCATCGGTGACACGACAGGTATTGGAGCTCGACCTGGGTCCCTGCATCGAGTATTTCTCATGCGTGACACCAATACCAACGAGTCGTTCAAATATGGGTTTGCCGAGTTCTGGACGGTGGATGACGCTACAGCTGCCATGTCCAAATTTCACAAGTCACGGTCATTTACCGTTGCGGCATGCCCAGTAACGGTGTCGAGCACTCACATGGGCGTCTTCCTACCTGAAGAACGGGATGTGACTCCCGCGATCGAGCGCATGTCTTTTAGTCCCCTATTCAACCCGAACCTTCGCGTTCGTTACCGAGACCTACATGTCTACCCCAGCCAGCAAGTGTTGACCACACAACCCCCAGAGGGCGAAGAAGGCTCCAGGGCACCCATCGAAGGCAATGATAAGAAGCCAAAGAAGCGCAAAGCAGAGGGCAATCTGCCTGCGTCCTCGGCGAAGAAGTCGGTGCCAATGGCTGGTCAATTGGCTATGTGGCAACGAAAGAGGAACGAGCTCCGAGACGACAACGGCAGCGGATCAGAGAAGCCCGAGCTGAGCGATGTCAACCGAACCCCTCTTCGTATATCGCTATCAGGAAGCGGAGCAGATGCACACAAAACTCAGGCAGCTATCAAGATCTCGATATCTGGAGCGACGAAGCTCGGCGATTCTGAGTCAGCTGTTTCTACCCAACCGGTTTCGTCTGAAGCAGCAGCTACCCCTGAGAACATGGCCCAGCCGGCTGTTACTCTAGAGGAAGCGCTCATCTCATATGTCGATCGTGATCGGTTGATGTGCCTGATCTGCATGCGCAAGTACAAGTCGGTGGACGAAGTCAACATTCATGAGAGGTCTCGCAACCACAAGACTGCGACGGAGAATGAGGAGCAGGTCAAGGCTGCCCTGCCCAGGCTGGCCGCACGCGACAAGAGACTTCAGAAGCAAGGGCAGGAGAACGTGGACGCAGCGACTACAGCATCCCAGTATCGCGACCGCGCCAAGGAGAGACGACAAGCATACAGCCAGCCCGTCAAACCCGTGTCTGCACCACAGGGCAAGCCAAAGCCAGCTCCGAAGGCAGAAGAGGCTGCGCAGCCGGCCAAGCCAGCCCAATCCAAGGGTGCTGGTATGCTGGCCAAGATGGGCTGGTCAAACGGGGCAGGCCTGGGCGCGAACAAGGACGGCCGCACCGAAGTGATTGCAACCAACGCCTACCAGGAGGGTGTTGGTCTCGGAGCAGAGGGCGGCAACCTCGGTGACGCGGCGCAGCTGGCGGAACGCAAGACCAAGAACACCTACGCCGACTACGTCAACACGGTGCAAGACAAGGCGAGAGAGCGGTACAACAACATGGGTTAGAGACGGTCTTTTCGTTTGGTTCGATTTTAGCAGGTTTCTAAACTTGAAAGGCGCTGGGCCATGTTTTGTAGTTTGCAGCCGGGGGACAAGGTGAAATGATATCACGGATATTAATTAGGCCTAATAGGGCCAGTGTTGAGTGAACCTGCGAGCTCATACAGGTTCTCTGCTTCGGTCTAAATAATGAATTATATGCTAGCTAACGGGTAATATGCCTCGCTCTCGTATCAAACGGTGACCAAGATGAGAGCCAATGTACAGTGAGTGGGTTGATTTTGTGCAAAAACTGACAATATTTCCAACCAAGGGGTATCGTATGTACATGCTGTATGCCGTGAAACTTGCCTGGAGCCCTCTCCTCCAATGCGACTATTGAAATACATTCGTCCGTCATGTCCCATGCCCAATGCTCATGCCGATCGCCCGCCCGCCTCTCTCTGACTCATCTCTACCGGCCCTTACACAACGACAACCATGGCGCCCAAAACCATCATGAGCGTAGCCATGAAAGCGGGAACCAGGTGACCAGCTGCGTTGTCATCGTCATCGCCATCGCCGGATTGTCCTGAGGATGCGTCAGATCCAGCGGTGACGGTGACGGTAGGGCGCGTGCCAGACGAGTCAGTGGCAATGGGCTTGGACTTACTGGCGACACCGCTAATGTCCGGGAAGTCCTTGTCATCCGCATTGAGCTCGACGATGTCGCTCTCGCCAGTATCGGAGTTGGCCTCGGCGATGCCGAGCTGCTCGTTGGCCAGGTCGTAGACGACGTAGGCGGAGCGCAAAAAGGTGTCACCGAGCAAGGCGAAGTCGACACTCTCGATGCCATAGCCCTCGGCGGAGGTGATGCCAAACATGCAGATGCTGTCCCAGTCGGCAAAGAGATTGTCTAAGCCGGCACCCATAAACTGGTCCTGCTGCCCCTTGAAGACGTCGATGACCATCTCACTCAGTGGGACAGCAATAGTCTTCCCCTTGAACTTGAAGTCGATGGTAATGTCTTTGCCCTTGCTTTTACCGTAAGCGCAGTCGACAAATGGAACTGATACTTTGGGAATGTTGACCACGTCAAACTCCTTCCAGATCTGCTGGACCTGCTTGTCGGGTAGTAGGCAGATGGTGGAGCCAGAGTCGAGGATGGCGATAGCGTCGGAGTCCAAGTCCCTCAGGTCGACTTCTTTCTGGCCGTCTGGGGTGTTTACAGACAGACCCTCAAACGCGACAGAGAAGGAGGTGACATTGCTGATCCTAGATCCCGGCTCACGCTCCAGGGGCAGTGTGGCGAGTTTGCCCACAAACTTCTTCTTGTCGATGCCACCGAAGAGGATGGTCCCTTCGTCAGAGTTGAGGTCGTTCTAAAGGCAACATGTTAACGGCACTGGTGACAAAGGACAAGTTCCGAAGGGAGACATACAAGCCAGAGACTGAAAGCTGCTCTATCGATATAGCCCTGGGACACCATGTTTTCAATGACGGTTGCGTACCTAGTCTTGGCAGCAACATTGGCAGAGAAGCCCAGGCCCATGATGCCGACTGGACGGACAGACTCGACAGCGAGGCCAAGCTGCTGCTTCTTGATGGTCTTGCCGTCGATGGATATTGTGTCCTCGAAGTAGTCACCTTGGATATGGCGTGTATCAACATAGGTGATGTCGAAGCCATTGCGATCGACTTCGTTGAATGTCTTGCTGTCGTCGGGGTTGACTATTCAACGTGTCAGCACGGTTTGTTTATAGTCGGCTCTAGAGCTGAGAAGGGCAACGTACACGTCGTCATGCAGTAACCAGCCTGGGCTTGCGCCTCATCGTCGTTGCAGTAATCCGTGTCGTCAGAGTTGAGCCAAGTATCGCTGCTGCCTGTATCGAGGAGGAAGCTGATCTTTTGGCCTGGTGTGCCAACCTCGAACTCTGCGTAGTAGCCAGCACCTGTGACGTTGTTGATAGCATCGAGGTCCAAGGTGCCGTCGCGCTTGGAGATGGCTGATGCGAGGTCGAGCTTCTGCTTTGAGAAAGGGGCCGAAACGGTGCCAGCTGCGGCTCCAGCGGCGAGAGATACGAGGAGAGGAAACGTGCGCATCGTCGGTATCGGGCTTGTGGTTCGGTCGCACGATGTTAAGCAGCTGCTTTCTCTGGTGGTCGAGTCGCTGGCAAGTCTACTTGTCGTCTGGGGGGCGCCTTGGCCAATGCTTTGGATGCGAACTGAACAGAAGGTATTAAACAAGTGGAGGTAAATAGAAATAAAAACAAAATATTGACTGCAAAGAAGGAAAAGGGCCGAAATACAACAAACAGACGATCCTCCAACAAAGATGAGTCCGAGAAAGCGAAAGGGCGCTGCTTCGTATTAGATAAGACAAGGCAGAGACGGACGGGGAAGTCTCAGAGCGGCAAGAGAGCGCTGACGAGGCCCCCTGGACCTTGCCAAGGGGGGGTGCCATTCACCCACCGGCCCCCACCGGAGAGCCACTGTAAACGATGGATCGGCGACTAGTGCTAGTACTAGTACTAGTACTAAGATTAGTAAGTAGATGGAAGTTGGTACATCAGCTGAGGCACCTTCCGTCGCAGCACGAGTATTGAGCAGTCGTTGCTATCCAACTCTTTCTCATCTTCTACCTCCTCCTCCTCCTCCTCCTTATTGAGTGCTGAATCTCTTAGCTCATGCACTTCCAGACTGGAATAACCATCGCGGTTATTGTAGCATCGAGGGATCGAAGCGAATATCCGACATCCTTGTCGAGTCGAATTATCCGAAAATCCCCTCCAATCGCATGGCTCGCAAGCTTTTCGGATCTGCATCTCTATCTGTGGAAGCAAACTCTGCATTGGAAGATCAGTCGAAACAGTATTACGGCTTAAAATTGCAGGGCTTCCATCCTACGTTTACATAATTGCGACCTCGACGGAAGAGGTCGACAATCAAACATGTTTGCTCAAGACCCCTTGCAGGGCAGATTCCGCAACACCGACTGCCAAGACGACGGGCTGTATGAGAAGTGCAATCCCTGTACTTGCAAGGATCCCGTACTCGTTCAGGGTCAATACATGCACGCACGGTACATGATCTCGGCCATCCATCACGAGGTATCGACTGCGCTTCAAATGGCGGATGGACACATCAGCACTAAGGCACTTCGGCCAACGTCAACGTCATGGACTCGGGCTTACTGCAGCCCTGCTGAATCGCGCTAAAGCGTCAATCGAACAATGGAAGTTCCGCTCGAAGGGTCCAGCCGGCCGAGTTCCGTGGTGTATATCTTTGATAACGCTCGAGTTTGTTCCTCTTAGCCTGAGCCTAGGCCTGCCCGAGACTGGATCATGAACAAGATGGTGTTGTGGGGGAAAAGAAGCCTCCCTTTGCCACAGACAAAAAGCTTGGGTTTCGGACTGAATCGCATTCTTCACGACGTCTTTTGATGTCCTAGGGTGTGCACCATGCCCCCAGATGTCTGCTAATATCCTGCAACACTATATACCTGCGGCTCTTGATGGTCTCGAATAGAGTCCAGCGTTCAACAATCAACATCACTCTCTCATAGTCACATCACGATTAATATCCGTTGCTCACCTCATTTTGCTAGGGTCAAATCATCCAAGGGACTATTCTTGTCCGCCAGGGAATTCCATATCGCTACTGTCTGCGCACCCACCTACTTGCATGGCTGGTCTCTGTCTGCCCAGGTCAAGGTCTTGAAAAGAGCATCGCTGACAATCCTCGGCACATCATGAATCGCAAGGTCACACTCGTTGCCCAAGAGCCTCAAGAATTCCATATCGAAACTCAGGAATGACGGCGTGAGAATGTTGATTGCGGAGAGCATTGCATGCCCTTCCCAACGAGTACCGTCCGGCAGCAGCGAATAGGGAATCTGGGTCAGCTCGTCAACCAGCTGGCTGCCGAACATAGTGGGCTCGACGGGGTAATGCCACTGCTGCTGCGACTTGTACGCCCAGTACTGCTCCACCAAGAAGCGGTTCTGGGGGTCGTAGTTGTCGAACTTGATGCTGTCTCTGCCGTCGGCCTCGAACTTGAGCCAGCACCGAGGGCACCATCCCAAGACGATGCGGACAACGGTGGGGGGTTCGGATTGCCCACAGGCGGCGTGCCAACCCCGAACGAGTCTCTCTGTGCACTTGCACAGACCCTCCGGAGCCGAATGAGCACATATGCTGTATACGAGATATGCTACCTGGCACATCTTG
Source organism: Fusarium zealandicum (assembly GCA_013266195.1). NCBI lineage: Eukaryota > Fungi > Ascomycota > Sordariomycetes > Hypocreales > Nectriaceae > Fusarium > Fusarium zealandicum. The sequence goes on from JABEYC010000302.1 coordinate 52,928, forward strand.
TCAGTTTCTGTCTTGTACTTGGGAGTCTTGCCTTGTAGTGTGTTGTCTTGAGAGAAGTGTCGGTCGTCATGTATGTGTTGAATGTTTTTGTTGTCTGTCTGTCTGTCTGTCTGTCTGTCTGTTGAATGACTTCGGAGTGAGAGTTGATGCTCCATTGGAAAATGGCGACAGCTGGCCGGGCTTTGATGGACGGTCTTAGAGCCTCTTTTCTTTTCATCTTTCCGACACTGACGGAATGACAACGTGAACATATAGCTTTGTTCCATGTTTACGAAGTCTTTGTGCTGATTGAACGTAATGAACATTACTTGTATGTTAAAGAACAGACATATATACTGTCCTGGCTGCGTCCCACGATGTATGCCAACCGCTTTTCATTGATTTGGACGTTGTATCGATCAGTGACGATATTGTTCAACATTAATTCTCCTAGGTTTCTTGTCCATGGATGTATCTGGTATCCTGGATTCTGATAGACAGTTGGGCTTCTGAAGATGAGACGGAAACCATTTAATAATAATATCAAGCGCTATATAACGGATTTTAGACAAATGAGAATCCCTCTAACCCTTCCCTTCTGTCCAATTATGATACATTCTTTTTCCCTGTCCAGTGAGACCATGCTCACAGCTTTGCCCCCTTTTCTCCCCCATCCTGCTTGAGTCGAACAACACCCTGTAAATGATTAGCACAGCTCTCGTAGCATTCGTAGCATAGACAGAAAGTCTCACCTCTTGATAGCACGTCGCCAACAACGCGCCATCCTTGCCAAAGATCCTCTGCGAGACAACTCCCCTTCCATCCCCGGCCCACGGACTCTCCATCTCGGTGAACATCCACTCGTCGGCCCTCACGGCCCTCGGCTCGTGGAAGTAGATGCTGTGGTCCAGACTGACCAGCATGCCCAGCTCCGGCCGGCCCCTCCAGTCCTCGACATTGCTGCCCATGCCCTCGAACTCGCACAGGGTCCTCACCTTGGTCTGCGTCGCCTCGTCCAGGGCCGGCACCTCCTCGGGCGGGAAGGGGAACCGCCAGAGCCCGTGGATGCGCGAGACGGTGCCGATGAAGTAGCTGTCCGACATGTAGGCCAGAGCGTTGAGGTGCGCCTGGTGTCCGCCCCCGGCCGAGATCTTGTGCCGCGACCGCATCCACTGCCGGCACCGGCGGTCCTGCGGCTTGGCCTCCGGGTCATTTGCCCGGAGCACCTCGATCCGGTGGCTCTGGAAGGGCCCCGTGCGCGCCCACTCGGGCTCGCCGTCCCAGTCGTCGGGCGGCGCGGTCACGCCGTCGGAGAGACTCGCCGCGTGCCGCACCTCGCGCTGCTTCCTCTCGGCGCTGACCTCGCGGACGAAGCTGATGGTGGTGGTGAAGATGCACGCGCCCTTTTGCCGCGCCTGAACGGTGCGCGTCGCGTACGACCGGCCGTCGCGCACCCGCTCGACGTGGTACAGGATGGGCGTGTCCGAGGAGCCCGCGAGGAGGAAGTAGCAGTGGCACGAGTGGACGAGAAACGCCTCGGGCACCGTCTTTTGCGCGGCTGCGAGACACTGCGCGATGACGGCGCCGCCGTAGATGCCGCGAGCGCCGGGGGGCAGCCACTGAGGGCGGGTGTTTGTGAAGACGTCCTGGATGGGTCAGCATGGGGAGCTGATATATGCCGTGTCTATACACAAGTGACCAGAACTTACCGAACCCAGGACCTTCAGCTCAGTGACTTCCAGCACATTCTCAATCATCGACTTGTCCGCGTCATGCTCCGGCGGCCGCAGCAGCGTGGGTCTATCTTCCATCGGAGGCATGTTGCTATACCGGTGCTAGGCTTGTGATGTATGCGCCCTCAGGACCCTCTAATAATGCGACGGCTTCAAGCTTGAGGGACACGTCTCTTAACTGTCTATGAAATATGAATTGACTGAATGATAGTTGTTGAAAGAGATGAGTTTTCATATGTCGTCGTTGTACAACGAGCCTCATACGTAACCCCCTGATAAGATATTTTGCCGAGGTCCGGAGAGCGCAGCCGGGGACGGCGCCGATCCGGCCTAGTATCTTAACCCGTGACTCGACCAAGCTTAGAGCGTCCTCCAACAAGGCACATATCACGGTTGTCATACCGCTCATGCTACAAAATGCCATAGCACTTCAATTGACGGTGCCGCAATGTTGTTATAGACAAAGAGAACAGCGAACTTGTGCTTGTTGAACGGCAGGTTTCGATTTATAACTAATATCCAAACAAAAAAAATCAATCTCTATCTATACAAGATTTCTCCGCCATCCCTGCCAATCGCCAACTACCATAAATTCACCAACCTTCAGATACGAAACCTCTCACTAGATTTTCGGACATATTTCAGTCTTGGAAATAGGATCACCGTATGGTGTCCGTATCCACATGGTCCTCAAAGACCGGCTCTAGTCCCTCCCACGCTGCCTTGGCGTCGCCTTCCGGCCCAGCCCTGGCGCGTTGCTCCCAGTACTTGCCGCTGAACTGCCAGTACTCCTCGCCCGTGATATCGCAGCGCGCCCTGTGGAACCATGCTGGGACGAAAGCGTCACCGCGGTCCTCACGGCGACGGCGACGTGCTCGCTGTGCCGTCTCCAGACGGTCTTTCTCATCGGCCGCAAAGTCGTATTCTCCGTCTTCCATAGCGCGCTGATCAGGTCGAAGACGCGAGTCGGTGGGAGGAAGCCATGGTTGAAGCTTATCATCGATATGGTTGAATGACAAGACGAAGGGTGTGAGGTTGAACGGGATGCCGGTAGGTCGCTCATGGGCCTTCCAGATGAGGTAAGCACGGTTAGGATCAGTGAGACCACCCTGATGCATGTCTCCGCTCTCCTTGGGCTCATCAACAGCCGCCTCATAGCCGGGCGTCAGGCGTGCATACAGCTTCGAGTTCCACCGACCGCCGAGGCTCACCCGCACATGGCCAGAGGCGTCGAGCACCTTTCCAGAGACCTGGTACGCGCTGGATGCCTTCCAACCACGTGGCTTGAACTGGACGTAAGCAACCTCTCCCGTGGACCAGTTCTTAATCTCCATTGTTCCGTAGTGATCCACCGTGGGGTTTCCGGTGATGATGCCGATGACCGAGGATGTCGGCTTCTTCCATGTGAAAAGCTCCTCCTTGCCTCCAGCCGTCGGCCGCAGCTTCAGGAACCAGGTACCCAGATGTTCGATATCAAAAGATTTGCCGTAGAACTTGGACTTGACGTTTGACTCTCCCCAGTACGTCCACTTAGGAGATTCTGCGTGTACGGCGCCAATTGGAGGGTGATGACTGACTTGTTCCGTGACGAAGCGGTAGTTTTTGTCAGGTCGCACGTACTCAAATGTCTCTCCCAAAAGAGGGTTGAACGGCTTGGCGACACGTCCGATTGTAGAGGCGAATTCACTGGCTGCAAAGGCAGCCACGTAGATGAGTCGTTCCATCGAGTCGGTCCGCTCCACAGCGAGGTCGAGCAAGTCTGCGTACTCCATATCCTCACCTGCGCGGAAGAGGAACGAAGTCGGCTCGTTGAACGAGACTGGCAACGTCATCTTGGTCATATCTTTACCAATCATGGACTTGAGAATACCCTACTGCGTGTTAGTAGTAAACGCATAATTGAAGACGATAGACATACCCAGAGAGAAATCTTGGGTCGATCGTCAGCATCCATCTTGAGTTTCTTTCTGACGCCGTTCTCATAACCCCTGAAAGACGTGCTGATGTCCAAGCCTCCGGACACAACAATGTCTTGAGTTTCTGGTTTGGCCTCTTCGATCGGCAGCTCAGACACTTCCACTTGACCAGCATCTACAGCATCGAAAAACTCTTCCTCGTCCTCGGACTCGCTCTCAGATAGATCGACAATAATCGTAGGCTTCCTTCGAATAGACTTCGTTGTAGGTGATTTGGCCACTGGAGGTGGCAGCTTTGTTGCGGCATCTTCGAACTGCCCTTCTTCGTCTTCCTTCTCCCTGTCATCACCGAGGTTCTCTTCATCGACTGTGTCTTCAACAGGAGGCTCGGCGACCGGCATGCCGCTCTCGATAACCTCACGAAGCGCCCTCTTTGTCGCCTTTCGCCTCTGCTCTGCTTCTCCAACGCGGGCCTCAAGGACCTCTTGCTCACGCGCTACCTGCGCCATGCTCTCTTCCCACATGCGGCGCATGTTGGCCTCTCGATCTAGGCGGTACTGCCAGTAGGCATCGCGATCCTTGGATATCCGCATCAAGTCAGAAACGAGGCCCGACAAACTTCTAATGGCAGCATCGTATGTGCCCAATGCTTGAGACACATTGTGGTCGGAAAGGGTGGTGGAAGGATTCTGAGAATGCTCGTGAAGTAGAGCTTGGTGGACTTGAGACATGGTCTCAAGTTGAAGCTTGGCCGATTGAGCCGTGATGTTGAGGGCATCCTTTGTGGCGGTTGGTTCTTCGTGCATGCTCATATCATCACCATAATCATCATCGTCATCATCATTGTGCGTGGTCGCACCGCCGTTTCTGGGACCACGCGAGGCATCCACGTCGGTCTGAACCTCGACAAAGTCGTCATCTTCGACGCTTCCAATGGTACCAGGGCTAGGGAAGTTTCCTCTCTGATCGACGGAAGAAATCTTGGAGAAGGACCTGCTGGCAATTTGAGAGCTGTTCCTGCGGAGGTCCGTCATGCTGGTGTTCTCGCTGTGGGTTTCCTGGAGGGAGAGGGTGCTCGGGTCGGCCTTGGCTTGTCTTAGTAGCTCAGCCCCTCGAGCTGCCCGCCTCTCTTCCTCCTTGGCCTGGTCCTTGGACCACTGGATTGAGTTGTTGAGGGCCCAGAACCATCGCTTAGCCTCGACTTCGTGGTTTGCCTTGAGTGTATACTTGACGGAAGATTTGCCGTGGATCTCGAATTTGGTCTTCTCGTCTGGGCTCATGTGAAGCTTGGCAATCCGCATGTTGATGGCACCGCGGCATGCGGAACCTGCGTCGTCCTGGTGTTTATAGTAGCTGAGGACTCCGTCTTCGAGCACGAACCATCGCAGCTGGTATCCCTTTCGATAATTGGTCCACTTCTTGAGGTAGCCCTTCATCTCGCGGGCCTCTCGGCCGGCCAGGGGATCGCCAGCAGTTGAGCCAGTTGCGCCCTGAGAAGCGGCTTGTCCGAGAACTGCCTTCTCCTGGATTCCACGTTGGGCCGCAACAGCCGCAGGCGACTTCTTCAGAATAGCCTTTGTAGCATCGTCGTTGGTTACGGACTGTGGCAACTTGCCCTTTCGGTCGCGTCGGAACGGGTCGGCGCCGTGGAGAAGTAGGACCTGAATGAGGTTGGTGTTTCTTTTCCTCGCTGCCTCGTGAAGCAAAGTGCCGCCGGTTTGGACAGTGAAGGGCTCAGAAGCGAACTCGGGGCTGTTGATGTCGAGAACAGTCTTGACGCGGTGCTCCTCGAGGACACCGGCGAGCGCGCCAAAGTTGCCCCGCGCAATCAGCTCCTGGACCTGCTTGACCTTTGCCTCGGCGAAGAGCGAGCGCGAGAGCTGGAGAAGCTGGAAAATCTCGGGGTTTCGGGCCACGTCTAGTGGCAATTTGGCTTGCGCGTTCGCAATGGCATCGTTGATATCGGTTTGCTCCAGGAGGAGCTTGACCACCGTGGTTCGGCCCTGGACAGCTGCCAGGTGAAGCGGGGTGTTGCCATCCTTGTCACGGGCATTCACATCGATGCTGCCCTGACCATCGGACAGGACGTATTCGATGACGGGAAACTCGGCACACTGAATCGCTAGGTGAAGGATGGTGGTGTCGTCGAGGGCACCCCCTGAAGTGGTTGCAGATGAAATGCTCGTTCGGGGGCCGCTGTCGGTTGTCTCTCGGATGGCGCGTGAGATGGAGGCCGTGTCGCCGCTCCGGAGGGCCTCGACGACCCTGAACTTGCGGACAGACTGCTCGAGGCTGGCGGGGTTCTTCTCCTGAGGGGGAGACGGGGCGGTTCTGGGCTGGTGCTGGGAGTTGACGGGCGAGATCCCTCCCGAGGAGATCGACTGCTTGGGCCCGTGGCCGCGGACGCTGGGTTGGTGCGCCATGGAGATGACAAGGTTGGAGGATGAGGGAGTTCTCGGGGCCCTCCCGTCTTCGGAACCGGATTCTTCTTCGCGGGTGTCTTTGCGCCGCAGGAGGGAGAGCGCGGCAGCGGATTTGGACCGCTTGTGGGTGCTGGAGGGGGAAATAAACAGCGGTCAGTAGGTGGACTGACTTTATTCTGGGGGTGGCGGCCAAGGAAAGAGGCTAAGATGCGATGTGGCCCATTCTACGTGAGGCTGCTTGCATCTGCATCAGGGCCCAGGCATGACGATGATGGCGGCGGCGGCGCGGAAATAACAGAGCCGAATTGATGCGTATCTCTTTCCGCGAACGAGGATTATGGCAGTTAGAGGAGATGCTTGCTTACCTATCACCAGCCTCCGACATCTTGGCCGACTATCAACCACCCACTATGATTCTTGGAGGCGGGGAAGAAAAAAGGGGCCAGGATTTGCTGTATGGATGGGACAAGGATGCCAATGGCGAGATGTTGTTATTGATTGTTGTTGAGGGGACGAGAAAAAGACCCGAGACAAGATTATGCAAGACAACAGAACCCTTCTTGGCTTGCTAAAGAATGATGAAGATATATGTAGGAGGAGGCGCCTCTTGTTGTGTCTCTAATCTCGACCTGGAACTGTTGGAGGGGAACAGCTTTACTCAAAAAGGTGGGGAAGAGCGGGATATCTCCCTACACCCACGGCCACCACAGCCACCATCATGACAACCAAGAGGAAAGCTTGGATGGGACACGGAGCAACCATTTAACTCTCGTGTTAGCTACGTGTCGGTCTACGTACGCATCATACGTGCTGCTTATCCGTTTGGTAATGTGGCAAGAAGAAGACACGTTTTAAAAGAGTGGCATCACGATGAATGCCAGGCAATTGTACAGTTATAGAGGTATCTACTAGTAGTATCTACTTACCTTGGTACTAGTACTAACTGTAAAAAGATGTCCGTCCCCGCACCATCCGTACCTAAAGTTCCCATGACGTCGCTCGGGTCTTTCGGTCAAACCAAGCGCTCTGGGGCGCAGCAGAGGAGGCTACGGGCCGGAAGGCCTTGTTTAGGTATTAGCTATCCGATCTCGCCTTCAGCTCTTGATTGCCCTTCACCTGCTGTTTTGTGCTTAAAAGATCTGCGCTCCCAAACGCAGATCACCTGTCCTGCGAACTGGCGATCTGGAAAAGAGTAGTAAACTACAATGGTGCTTTTTTGAAATGTTGTATTTGCCCGTTACAGTCTACAATAATAGTAACAAGAGTAGGTGTTTTTAATAGGTATACTACTGCACAAGGTCAGTTTCTTAGGTACGTTTTCCTATGCCTTCTAGGTTTTGATACACAACAATCAGTCGTCGGCAACGGCGATTGCGCTTGTTTAAGTCGCTTCTATCATCTCCTCAGCCCTTGTAGGGGCTGGGGCCGACCATCAATTCAGGTCGTACCAGGGTATCAAACTCCTCCTCGGTCAGAGCATTAAGCTCCAGGGCACTCTCCTTGAGGGTGAGTCCCTTCTTGTGCGCGTTCTTGGCCACCTTGCTGGCCATATCATAGCCGATCTTGGGGTTGAGGCATGTGACAAGCATGAGCCTGTGTTGGTCACGTTAGCGGTTTGGACGTTTGGCATGATCTAGAGATACTCACGACTCCTTCATGATGCTGGCAATCTTGTCCTCGTTGGCAGTGAGGCCAGCAACCAGGTTCTTCTCAAACGATCGCATGCCGTCAGTCAGCAGGCGAGAGCTATGGAGGAGGTTGCGGATGACCAGGGGCTTGTAGACGTTGAGCTCAAACTGGCCGTTCATGCCACCGATGGTAGTGGCAACGTGGTTACCCATGACCTGGGCGCAGACCATGGTCAAGGCCTCGCATTGAGTGGGGTTGACCTTGCCGGGCATGATGCTGCTGCCGGGCTCGTTCTCAGGCAGGTTCAGCTCGCCGAGACCGCAGCGGGGGCCACTGCCGAGGTATCGGATGTCCTGGGCAATCTTGGTGATGGAGGTAGCGAGGGTGTTGAGAGAGCCGTGGGCCTGCACAATGGCGTCGTGGGCGGCCAGAGACTCGAACTTGTTGGGGGCAGTCTTGAACTCGGTGCCAGTCATCTTGCTGACCTCCTCGGCAATGGCCTCGGCGAAGCCCTCAAAGGTGTTGATACCAGTACCGACGGCAGTACCACCCTGCGCGAGGAGTCGCAGGTCGGGCAGAGAGCTCTCAACACGCTTGATACCAAAGTCGAGCTGGGCAACGTAGCCAGAGAACTCCTGGGCGAGAGTGAGGGGTGTGGCATCCTGAAGATGAGTGCGGCCAATCTTGATTATCTTCTTGGCCTCGAACTCGTCGACCTTGTTCTGGAGAGCGTCACGCAGGCTGCGGATGGCAGGGATGAGCTCACTCTCGAGATCGAGGACAGCAGCAATGTGCATGACGGTGGGGAAGGTGTCGTTGGACGAGGCGCTACGGTTGACGTGGTCGTTGGGGTGGACGGGCTTCTTGCTGCCCATGGTGCCGCCGAGGATCTCAATAGCACGGTTGGAGATGACCTCGTTGGCGTTCATGTTGGACTGAGTGCCGGAACCGGTCTGCCAAACGACGAGGGGGAAGTGGTCGAGGAGCTTGCCATCAGCAACTTCCTTAGCAGCCTGCGGAATAGCAGCAACGACCTTGGGGTCTATGAAGGGTGATTGTCAGTGAATGCTACTTAAAGGAATAGTCCATCTGTGCTGAGA